>PVKC010038898.1:0-12667 GCA_004027635.1 Crocidura indochinensis
CAACAAGGTCCCAAAGGTCTCACCACCCTGTCATCTCATTTCTGTAGATCTGTTTTCTTGGTCCCTGGAGATGCATCTTTTATTTGCTTGTTTTTGAGACATTCCTGGCAATGCTCAAGAGTTACTCCTGGTTCTGAACTCAGAAGTTACTCCTGGAAAGCTCATGGGACCATATGGGATGCTGGAGATGGAACTTCAGTGGGTTGGTGCATGACAAATAAATGTCTTACCTGCTGTGTTATCACTCCAGCCCCATCTAACCATGTATCTTGAAATCCTACCTATGGGAGACAACATCCTATATCTGTCATTTTCTTTCTGATTGGTTTTACTCAGTATGAAGCCTCAAGTTCCATTCATGTCATGGAAAATTGCTGGATTTTTGTCCTTTCTTACAGTTGTGTAGTACTTAATTGTGTATACATACCACAGCTTCTGATTCATTCATCTGCAGTTGACATTTGGGTTGTTTTTGTATCCTGACTATTGTCCTAAGCATTGCAATGACTATAGGTACTCATGCATCAAAAGAACAAATGTTTTTGTGTTTTGCGGGTAGATGAAAATAATTCCATATTTCATCTAAACTCCTTTAGCCCCAACCAGAAAGCATAATAAATTATCCATAAGAGGAATAAGGTTGCCTAGTCCTTCATGATCTGATTCTGAGGAATTCACCCTATTCATGGAATGGCCATTAGTCTGCCACATTCAAGCATCTCAGAGCTGTGGTGTTGCACCTCTCTCTGTGTAGGCTTTCCCAGAACCTTTCGCTTCTTCCTTTCCCTTATGATGAAAAACTTAAGTGTGTTTGCACACAAAAAACCTTGTCTGATTCCTACACTATCCTGAGACTCGGCGCAGTTTTAGGGGGTCCAGCTTTCTAGCACAGCCAAGTTCTTATTTCTCTCCTGCTGAATGTCCACTTTGGGCATCCTGTTCCAGGTGAGAATTCTTTGCCTTGCAAGAAAGAAAGAAGACTGCTCCATTTTTTGATGCATCAAGTCAGATATAACCCCAAACATTGTGTTCCTCAAAAAATGAATTCAATATGCCAGGCATGTGCCCTCGAAGAACAGCTGACAAAAGACGATCTTTTGAGAAACCAAAGAAATACCTTTCAAATTTGAAAACAGTTCCCACAAATGAATTAGTCATGACTGAACATCATCAGTCAAGCCTGAGAAGAGACCAAGAAAAGGCTCTGCCCCACAGTCAGGACCACACCAGGCGGCACTCAAGGATAACTCCTGGCTCTTTGCTCAGAAATCTCTCCTTGCAGGCTCCCGGGACCACATGGAATGCTGGGGACCAAACCCAGACCTGTCCTGGATTGGCCATATGCGAGGCAAACACCCTACTACTGTGTTATCAATTTACTGATATATATCAGTAATATATATTATATATTTATATAATATATATATATATTTATATATATATTTGGTTTTTGGGTCACACCCGGCAGCGCTCAGGGCTTGCTCCTGGCTCTATGCTCAGAAATCACTCCTGGCAGGCTCGGGGGACCATATGGGATGCCAGGATTTGAACCACTGACCTCCTGCATGTAAGGCAAACTCACTACCTCCATGCTATCTCTTCGGCCTCTACTGATATATTTTTTAACTGTTATGTATTTCTTTGCCAGATTACTTTTATGAGAACATTTGGGATGTTCAAATGGCAAGGCAGTCATTTCCTGTTATGAATCTTCTTGGTATCTTCGGTGGGACACCTACACCCAACATTTAATTGGCTGCAAGAAGAGAAGGGGATACTTTGGGCTGAAATAAACATTTCCTTGGAATCTAGCTCAGGTAGAAGGTTATGAAAGAGGCATCATTCAGGGCTGGACAACTTCCTGTAAGCGGGCCCATGAGGCCAGAGGGGGTTGGGGAGAGGACCCCTTTGTCCTATTCTGCTCCCCCTTGTCACTTCAGACGCTGCTTTGTATTCTTGCTACTCTGTGCTGAATGGATCAGCAGTCGGACAGGTCAGGATGGAGAAAGGAAGCACAATGCCCATTTCTTGTCTAGAGACCATGGATCTGGGCATAAAGGACATGGGCATAGAGGGATTCTAGGTCTGCCAAACTGCAGCTGGGTGTGTAGTGTGTGTTGGGGGCTCTTATTTGAAGAATCAAAAGGCAGGTCCACAGCCTGCAGGGAATTATTCCCAACCAAGACCCTGTTATTAACAGGAGGGTTTGAAACCAGGAGAACAATAGTGTGGAAGGCTGCAAAGGGCCACATGTTCCCTGCACCCTCTAAAACCACACTTTTGTCTCCTGCCTGGGCCTTTTGTAACTCCCCATCCTGGCCTGTGCAAGAATTTTGCAAGCTTTGAAATATGTCAACGTAAAATAAGCTTTGAGACAGCTTGAAAAATGTAAGAATCATAATGGACTCCACTCAAAATATGGTTTGTTACAAAAACAAACCAGGCTCGCTCTTCCTCACTTGGAAAAACAATCACACGGATGGGAGCTACCACCATCCTTTTAGGGACCCCAAACAGACAGAGAGGGGAGGGGGGTTCTTTGGGCCGTATGCCCGGTGACCTCTGTGACCCCCTCACGGTCCACTTGTGACTCTTTGAGACCTTCCAGGCAGCTCCCGAGCCCCTGAATGAATGAAACTTTCCAGATTGCTCTCAGGGCCTCCTGCTCCTGAACGGGGCTGGACTCTGCTCTGACTGTGACTTTCCCAGGGGTCACTAGTATCTCTCCATATTCCTCATCTGTAGCCATGGCAGCTGGTGGGAAGGAGGTGACTCTCTTTCCTGAAGGCCTCAGTGTAGCATTGGTGCATTTATTTTATTTTTGTGGTGCTAGGGACGGAACCCAGGGCCTTATCATAGAGACACATGTTCACGCAGGACCTACCTGCTTGCTTCTCAAACCTGTGCAGTTTTCAAGGGTGCATAGTGGTGGGGAGGCTGTTGGAGAGGCCCCTCTCCCCCACATGGGACCCTCCGCTGTGACACTTCCTTCTCAGCAGAGGGAACTTCAAGATTCTCAGGGCATGTGCCATGTGTCAAGTCAAAGTGAGGTGGGCATGGAGAAGATGGGGTGAAGGGTACATCTGGTTTGGGAATCAAAGGGTTGATGTATTACTGCTAAACTTTCTAGATTCTACACTATTTCTAGGCCCTGAGTTCTTCATGTTGGCATGAAGAAAGGATGTAGCAAGCTTAGATGGTAATTTCTAGAAACTTCCATTGGTTCTACTAATGATATTATGGCCTATAGTTCCTCTGAATCACTCAGCAAGAATCAATGGCTACATGCACACACAGGGGCACTCAGAGGTTTCTCCTGGCTCTGCACTCAAATTATTCCTGGCAGGCTCAGGGAACCATATAGGATGCAGAGGATCAACCTGGGTTAAACACATACTGGACAAACTCCCTCCCCACTGTGCCCAAGTCCACTCCTTCTTGTCTATTGGATTAACAGGTTTCTATTCTACACAGGATATTTCTTCTTTGCTGGTGCTTGCTACTCATCGGATGGAAGCACCTTTGGATTGAAGCATCTTTTGAATCGGTGCCTTCCCCTGTTCTCTACTCCCTCAGAGAGAAACTGCTTGAGGTTTTCAGTTTTCCACCACTGAGCTATCCGCTTGTTGTCTTAGAGCTAGGAGCAGAAGGTTTGCTGTGGAAGTTCCTCAACCTGTTTTATCTCCTTAACTATGTGTGGATTATTCCCTGTGTCAGCATTTGCTTCCAGACCCTCGTCCCTCGAATCTTCTGGAATTGGGGAATTAGGCTGCTGCTTCACTTGTCTTCTGTGTGATGCAAGAGTCAAAAGCTAATGTGGGCATGAACATTTATTGACCAGGCATTGGTGCTGTGCACATGTGTGCTGAGAGCCCCCACACATGGAGCCAAAGCACATGTTGCTTGCATCTCCCTCCTTAAGATGTGACTTTTCCTATTTTCCTTCTTCCATGCTGGGGTGCATACGAGGCTCACTCTGTCTTTGGAGAAGCCTACACTCTATCTTGAGTATGTTATTTTCTCCTTTCTTATCTTATCCCTCCTCTGCCTCAGTGCCTTCACATAGAAACCAGTTATTACTTAAAAAAAAGCTAAGGTGATTCTGAGGGACAGGGACTACTTATTGACTCCCCTCAGGGTTTCTTAAGTAGTTAACACTACTCAAGAATTTGTGCCCAGTTCTGGGACTCCCACCACCATGGAGATGGGCAAGGCCTATATTCTACAAAAGAACCAAAGACCCTTTGCAAAGTGGCTCCTAACAGAAGCCTGAGGACCTGGATCTCCCTCCTTGGCAGTCTGGAGAACACCCATGCCCTTCTGGGGTACTTAGGCCTGTCTCTGAGCCTTTCTTTACTTTCTGCCCTGACAGACTCCATAGACGTGCTTTCTAGAAGGCTGAGGGCTGCATTCAACTGCATTGTCCTCTTGAGAAAGGCTCCATGCCTCAGCAAGATTTAAGGTGCATGGGGAGTTGGGAGGGGTCATCATTTTCCAAAGAGAGAGGATCCCTTTGCATGCTGAGCAAACAGTGTTTCTTACTTGCTTGTTTCTTGTTTCTGAGCAGCAAACAACATCTTCCATAACAGGACAAACTGGACTCCTTGTGTTCTTCTTGCTTTAGGGGGTGCACCTTCTTACTTTTGGGGACCATTCTTCCTATCCTTTTGTCCTGCATTCTTGGTAAGAGTCACTTTCTGTTCAGGAACAGATAGAGGAATGCTAGCTAGCCAATAGTTAGTGCCCCCAGTGGGCTTGGGGTAAGTAGTCAGAACCCTGAATTTTCTTGGTCTGGAGATTTGGTGCGAGTGAACACTTTATTTAATTAGTGTAATTTTATTATTTTTTGACCATAACTGGCGGTGTTCAGGTTTTATTTCTGACTCTGCACTTAGGGATCACTTCTGGTGGGCTGTCGATCATATAGGATGTCTGGAATGGAACCCAGATGGGCCTCATACAAGGCAAATGCCTTACTTCCTGTACTATTGCTTCAGTCCCTAATACCTGTACATTTTTTTGGGTCACACCTGGGGCTGTTTGGGGTACAATATCATTCTGAGGATAGAATCTAAGGCTTATGCTGCCAAGAATGTGCTCTTATCCTTTAAGCCATCTTGGGACCCCAAACCCCAATACTCCAATGTAATGTTTTCTTTTGCTGATGAACAGAAAAGAAAGGCATGCACCCCAGAGGGTAGAAGAAGCTAACAACAGAGCCTGGTAGAACACAGAGACACTCAGGAGAAAATAAGCCACAGAGAGTGACAGAAACTATTTGTATAGAGTGCAGAGTCTTGTACATTTGGGCCTGGAGCTAAGAGACAGTTTGTAGGTAGTAAGTGTGAATTTCTTTCTACATGTCACCTGATCTAGAAAAGTCTGGATTCATACCACACCTGAGACATTCATTCATTCATTCATTCATTCATTCATTCACTCATTCATGTAAGAAATGTGCATCTGTGGATAAATGCAGTCCAACAGTGACTGGGATACAATGGATGGGAGGCCCAGAATAATTATGGGAGATGGGAGGCCATGAGAGAGCATTTGCTGTCACTGGGCTTCTTTGGATTCACTCTGCATAGTCCCTTCTGTAACATGCTTTAGCAGGGAGGAAAGCCTCCAATTGGGGGATGCTCTGTGGGTCCCCAGAGTTCAGCTTCATTACACAGGTTCACAGGCAGCCACAAGTTAGCAGCTCTCTTTCATGCTTGCACATTGGAGGTCATGGTTTCTCAGAGATGTTATCACAGGAAAGTTTCACATTATCATTTGGAAGAAATTCAGATATTGGAAGATGAAGTCCTAACCAGAGAGTGTTTTTGGAACTTGGGTTTTTATATCCTGTGTTGGTTAGCAAGAAATATAAGAGAAACTCCCATCAGTGGGGGGTCCTTCATCCTTTACCCGCCGGATTCAGAACCCCCCCTAGTATTTTTTTAAAAAAGAAATCCAAATGACAGGCAGGAAGGGTTGCTCAAGAGAACACCCCACAAAGTTTAAGAGGAATGTGGGTTCAGAGATCATTCCCAGGCAGGACTGTGTGGTGGAGGGGTTTTATGACTGTGCTCAGCAAGCACTATGGGGGCATAGATTAATCCCTGTTGCTTAAAATGATCTTCAGTAACTCAAGTCCGAATCACAAGTCTTCTGAGGAGTTCTTGAGACCTTCTCACTTTTTTCCACAGGACAGTTTTAATGGAATTGTTTTGTGAAATTCTTAAATTTGTGTGATACTGTTACATGTGTGACTTGATGCGACATTTGTGGGGTCTTATGTGATACTTGGGGGACTCCATCACATCTGACCATATTAGTTAACATTTTATTAAGGATGTAAGCAGGTCATAGGACAATGTTGAAAATGAGGGGCCGGAGAGATAGCATGGAGGCAAGGCATTTGCCTTTCATGCAGAAGGATGGTAGTTCGAATCCTGGCATCCCCTATGATCCCCTGTGCAGGCCAGGGGCTATTTCTGAGCATAGAGCCAGGAATAACCCGTGAGCGCTGCCGGGTGTGACCCCCCCAAAAAAAACAATGTTGAAAATGAAAAAAGAAAAATGTACACATATACTCATATTTGTTTGCTTGGCTATTTTATTGCATTCCATATTTATGGATCCCAAAGCCATTTTTTCACTGAACCACAAGCTCACATCACAGCACAATATTCCCTAAATATCACAGATACAAAACTCCTTAAAATCTCCCTGTTTGTTGATACTGATTTTTTTTGTGTGCTTAAGTGAAGATGCAGGCAAGAATCAGGTATTACATTTAATGCTGTTCTATCTCTGTTCCTTCACCTGTATACACCCAGGACTTCTGTCTTCCTTTTCGCAGCCCATGTGCCTATGGCAGAGACAGGCTATCTGTTCTTTAGAATCTTGGACTCCAAGATTCTTGGACTGCTAGACTTATTGCTTTTCGTTTTCTTGAACCTATCTATCACTTTCTTCCTTTGGTCCATCCTATAAAGTTAGGACTTAGGTTTTGGAGCAACTAGACTGCTGGTTAATTTGCTCTTACAGTGTTTCCAAAAAGCATATGCTGGGATGAACCAGGGATTGAGGTGCCTCTGGCTGTGTCTACTCATTGCCAGTCCCCTTCATTTCTCAGCTAACTGTGCTGATTTCCTATGACAGCTACCACATGGAGTGCCATTAATTGGAAATCTTTCTTTCTTTTTTTTAACTTTATTTATTGATTGGTTGGTCTTTGGGCCACACCCAGTGATGCTCAGGGATCACTCCTGGCTCTGCACTAAGAAATTGCCCCTGGCAGGCTGGGACCATATGAAATACCAAGAATCAAACTGGGTTTCTCCCAGGTGCGCTGTATGCAAGGCAAATGCCTCACCCCTGTGTTATTTCTCTGGTCCCAGCTGGAAATGCTTCATGAAGAACTTCCTTCCTGTCACAGAAGCTCTTTTCAGACATTCAGGGGTTATTTCTGACTCTGTGCGCAGGAGGGTCCCCTTCCAGTGCTTGGGGATCCATACATGATGCTGGAGATTGAACTTGGCTCACCTTTGTGTAAAACCAAAGCCTTAATCGCTGTGCTCGCTCTCTGATTCTTTTTTTTTTCTTCTGGTTTTTGGGTCACACCCAGTGGTGCTCAGGGGTTACTCCTGGCTGTCTGCTCAGAAATAGCTCCTGGCAGGCACAGGGGACCATATGGGACACCGGGATTTGAACCAAGCACCTTTGGTCCTGGATCGGCTGCTTGCAAGGCAAACACCACTGTGCTATCTCTCCGGGCCCCTCGCTCTCTGATTCTAATGTGTGTTTTGTTTTTATCTTCTCTCATAGGATAAGCCCTGTAGTTATGAACTTTGCATCTCCAGTGCTCTGTTTGGAAAAAATCTACAGAGTTTGAAAGAAAGAGTAGTACAGTTGGCATCAATAGTATCATCATCCTAGCTAAAGCTCAACCACTAGCTCCCATGTTAACATTTGCTTTCTTTTTCAGTGGAGAATTTGCAAGGAAGAACCTTAAAATAAGAACTTAAAATAAGTAAGGTGCAAATCCTGAACCCCTGTCATAACTCATCTTTCAAAGACAAGAGTAATGTCCTTTGAACTACAAAGCTATTGTTGGCATAAAGAAAATGGACAGTTCCATAGTTCCTTAAATTCCATAAATTCCTTAATTTATGGAATATCAAATTTATAAGGAAATTCTCAGTGTCTTTAACTTTATTTTTTAAAACTGTATTTTAAAAAGCCACAATCCATTTGAGGTTTAGGCCTAGAACTCAGGGATTAGGATGCTGGCTCACTAGAACCTGGCTCCTCTGAAACATTAAGAATCAGAAGATTGAGCTCACACCGTCCAATGAAAAAGCTTATGTTGGCCTAAGTCATTGACATTTAATGGGGATTGCATCGCATTTTTAAAATAATATTTAGAGCACTATAGTCACTTTAATAATATTGATTCTTCCAATCAATAATTTTACCATTTACTGGTTATCCACTTCTATTTACTTTAGCGGTTATTATATTTTTCATATGTCTTTCACTGGTTAGTCTTGTTTAATCTCTATGGAAACCAGTATGGAGCCCTCCTCTCAAAAAAGTAATAGAACTTACATACAATTTAGCAACATCACTTCTTGGTATCTATCCCCAAAACATACAACATTAAGTTAAAAGAGTTTATGCACACCTACAGTTAGTGTAGCACTTAGAACAATAACCAAGATATGGAAACAAGCCAAAGTCCCAACTATAGATGAATAGATCAAGAAACTGTAAACACAATGTAATACTACGCAACTCAAAAGACAGACAAAATCATGCTGAGTAATTTAACACAGGTATAAAATTATCTCTCTGGTACATGAACTTAAAAATACACATCAAAGTAGGATTAAATTCCAATGTTTCTATTTAATAGGTGAAATGTTAGAAGATTATTTTATTTTCCAAGCCTCAATGTTCTCATTCTCCAATTAAGAGAGAGCCAGAGTAACTCCTTCTTGAAATTCACTAAGATAGCACAGGTAAGATCAGTTACCACTAGCAATCTCTTGACAGTGAAAATGCATGATTAAAACTATTACATACGGGGCTGGGCAGTGGCGCTGGAGGTAAGGTGCCTGCCTTGCCTGCGCTAGCCTAGGACGGACCACGGTTCGATCCCCCAGTTCCCATATGGTCCCCCAAGCCAGGAGCGACTTCTGAGCGCATAGCCAGGAGTAACCCCTGAGCGTCACTGGGTGTGGCCCAAAAACCAACCAAACAAACAAACAAACAAAAAACAACAACAACAACAACAAACCTATTACATACAAGTATTTTAAGTGAAATGTGTACAGCACTTTATTTACAAAAGCTCAAAAATAAATATTTTGGAAAACTTGAATGATGTAATAGGAAAAGGATCAGAGAGAAAAATGAATGTTTATAAGGCCAGGTATGATGCTCAAATGAAAAAGCTCATGTAGATTTGAGCTCTATACTTCAAAGAAAACTTAGAATAAATTTCAATGGGGGGTTTATTGTATACAAACGAGGGAGAAAATTTTGTTTTGTTTTTTGGACCACACCCATTTGATACTCAGGGGTTACTCCTGGCTAAGTGCTCAGAAATCGCCCCTGGCTAGGGGGACCATATGGGACACCGGGAATAGAACCGTGGTTCTTCCTTGGCTAGCGCTTGCAAAGCAGGCACCTTACCTCTATTGCCATCTCACCGGCCCCAATGAGGAAGAAAATTTTAAAACATGTAAACCAATTGTCTCTGAAGAATAAAAATGCAACTGTTCAGTCTTGATTGGTGATTCAATTTCAGAAGACAGGATGTGACATTCACCTGCTCAGAATTTAAATCCCAGAGGTTTCCTATTGACTGGCCCTGCATCACTCCTCTGGACCAAATTGCTTCCCCACTAGTCCAGAGAAAGAGTCATTTTATTTTTATTTAGTTACACTTATGGTAGGAGCATCCCCAGAGGAGCTGCATCTGGCAGTACAATGCTGTTTGGGTCAGAGATTCTCAAGAGCCAGCAGGGTTACACGTGGTGGTGCTCAGGATGGGAGCAGATTCAGACTCAGGGGCTCATCCATGCCTGGTTATGTGCTCTATTTCTTGAGTTGTTTTGTCAGCCTCAGAAATTCTAACTAAACAGCAGCAGGTGCCCGCATGGGTTGTCAACCACTGTAACAAATTGTAGAAACCTTTATGGCTTGAAACCCAGGGAAATCAGAGGCCAACAGAAATATGGTTCAGCAAACTCAATATCGTGGGCAGGTTGGGGAGGGTGAGTTTTTTCTAAAGACTCTGGTGGGAAATGATTTCCTTGTCTAATTCCCAGTTCTTGGAGCCACCCTATTCCTGGATTCCTTCTTTAAAGCCAATGCTCTTGGGCTGAACCCTTTCCTGCCACCTCTCTGACTCATTCTCCTCTCTGTTCCATGATCAAGAATTCTGGGGGACTAATGATGTCCTCTGCACAATCCCAGCTCCTCTCTGGATCTTATGATTCACCAGGTAGTAATAGTAATTCCATCTGCAGTCTCAGTTCTCCTGTCAATGCAACCTATGACCTGTCCCTTCTTCAGTGACATGTCACTTCATCACAGCTCCTAGGGATTCCTGTATGGACAATGGTATAGGTGCATTGTTCTGTCCACCACATGATCAAAGTTTTGTAGACAGGTGAGAAGCTAACAAAAATCCACCTAGGAACATTAGCATTTCACCCCTTGCCTTGAGAGTATATTGTTTGGTAAAGAAAGAATATCTAAATGCTGGAGAGGAGTGTTTTTGGAGATTGGAGGAGTAGTGGGGTATTTGGAGAAAGAGGCGGTTATTCCTTATCCTACATAAGGAACCACTATGGGAGACAGCAATGTCATCTGCATAGAAAAAGCCAGAAAAGTCAAGTACATTACGAGCAGTTGCTTTGGATCCATTTCTGAATCTCAGTCTGCCTTTTCTTACTTTACGCATGTACCCAAAGGAAATGAAATGCAATCCAAGTGGTGTTTTCTAGAAAGTGCTCTTAAGGGGACTCTGTAATAAGTTTGGCTCCTCATATGTGACTGAAAGCCTAATGAGAAAGGACGTAGATAAAAAAAAAAAGAGACATTTTACCTGGAAAAAAGTCCAGAATAGTTCGTATTTCATGGTTGTTTGGTGTACCACAGATTTTCCTGTTTCTGCATCCTGGTTAACAGTGCAGCGCTCTGACTGACCTGAGCATGTACAGAAAAGATGCAGGATTTTTGGGTTATGTGCAGAAAAGATAGTTGCCCTGCCCTTTCCCAAGGCATGAATTGTATATTCACTTGGATTGGTGCAGGAAGTATTGCAGAAGCCCCTGCCCATCTTTGCATCTAGAATGACAGTCAGGAAAATGGAGTCAATGGGTTGCCTGAGTTAATCAAAGGTGGAGTTGGGGCTGGAGGCATATTAGCTCCCAGTATGCATGCTTGCGTAGGGGAGAGAAAGGTTATAAATGAAATCTTAGAGGAACTACAGATGTCGAACCGAGTCGCTCTAGTCAGAAGAGTAGTAGTTGTCGTGGGCAAGAAATGACTTTCAAAGACTGGTTGAAATTCCTTCATACTTTCTAAGAAATATAGAAAACATCACAGGTTTCCCGCTTGTCCAAATAATTGTGAAATAGATAATTATAAGCTCCACGCAATTGTGTAATCTAAATAAGTTATTATTATCTCATTTTGTTGAGGAATTATACAGAAAAATAAACAAACCTGACCTCCTAACAATATCTCATGGTTTTAGAAAGGGAGGGAGAAAATTAGTGATTGATGGTTGAGCTATAAAATATGTAGACACCGAGGGTGCTTCACAATATGCACAGCTCTCTGAAAAATAAAGTGTGCCATCTCCTGCCAGCCTCACCTGGCATTCCTTTCTGTTTTCAAAGTAAAGCTACCATTTTTAAAACAACTTTCATACCAAAGGCTTGGGCCCCCCTGGTAATAAGTGACCAGAGAAATGTCCTAATGGACATTTTAAGCGGTTCCCATCAGCGGTCTCACCCTGTCTCAAACCAGCTGGGGGTTATCAGACGCATCTTTCAAAAATTGCTCTCTAAACAAACTTAACAACCCAATGACTGGTACAAGGGAAGTAAAGTGGAAGGCAGAAATTTTTTTCAATGTGATTTTAAATCCTACTGATGGCACTTCCATTACCAGTTGGTGTCAAGTACTGGGCATTGCCTGTTTGCTTTGGAGACCTGAAGAGTTTCCATTGTCCTGTTCCTCTGGCCTCCAGCTATTCACCTTGGAAAACAAGTGATGTATTATCAAAATGGTGTTGAAATGGCTCCTGGGCAGGGTCTTACTTTAGGTGGCACGATTCAAAGAGAAACCCACTCTTAATCTAGGAGTAGCTTCACTTTAGTATTTGTTATTGTTGTTGATCTGTTTGTTTATTTTGTTTTGGAATCATTCCCAACTTGTTTCCAGCCTTTTGAATCCACATCTCCCTGGATAATCATAGAAAACTCAAAATTTCTAATTCCATGATGCATTATCTTCATGTGCTTTCTTTCCCTCCCTTCCTCCCTTTCTCCCTTTCCTCCCTCTCTACCTTCCTTCCTTCCTCCCTTCCTTCCTCCCTTTCTTCCTCCTTCCTTCCTGCATTTCTTCTTTCTTTCTCCTTCCTTCCTTCCTTCCT
>PVKC010038899.1:0-12667 GCA_004027635.1 Crocidura indochinensis
AGGTTTTTGTTTTTTTTTTGTTTTTTTTTTTTGCTTTTGGGCTAATGCCAGCTATTCTCAGAGTTTACTACTGGCTCTGTGCTCAAGGATCACTTTTGGAGGAGTTCAGGGAAACCATATGTAGTATTAGGGATTGAACCTGGACAATATAGGGAAATAGGGAAAGAACATTTAAGGTGCATAATTGTAGAAGAAAAAAAGAGGAACTGGAAATGAGTATGACAACTAATGATGCAAAATCAATGGAAGTATTATGGGACACAGTACAAAATCCAAATTATGTATCTATTGACTAATATGCACATATATTTATGAGTTATTTCTGTATGTTATTTAAATTGAATATAGAACAAATGGGGCAAGTTAGATGACTATTTGTGAGATAGTATAAAGGAAATTTTTATAACTGGGAAAATTTGTTTTATTTATTTAATTTTATTGATTTGTTTTATTTTGTGTTTCCACTTGTTATTTTTTGCATTTCAGAAATATCATTCCACCTCTTATGTACTTTAAATTTCCAGAATGACTAATAAAGCCATATAAAGTATAGCACACATATTAACAATTAGAGCATACTATGGATTCAGCCCTGTTTTCTACAGTTTACTATGTGATTAATTATATTCTGTATAGTGTATACAGAATATATATACTATATATACACATTATGCTATATATACACTAGTATACTATTATATATCTATATAATATACTATGTGATTCATATACTCTATAATTTATAGAGAATATAAGGGTTGTCTTATATTCTCCTTAGAAGAATATAGAGATTTAGCTTCCTGAGTTCTGGTGTGGGCATTTTTTGTGTGGGTGATAAAAGAAAATACACTCAGTAAGACATTCGCAGTTATTTCTGGGACTTTAAATCAATAACCATCACAAAATCTCACATAGTAGTTTCTAAGTTTCCTCACCTATACTGATCTCTCAGAAGTCTTTATCTCCTTTTGTACTCTTGTGAGTTAAGTACTATATGATGCCAAAAGTGTAACTATTATAATAACTATGTCATGTGTCAGCACTTATCCCTTGTGGGAGTAATGGTTTTCATTCTATTCAGGATAATTATTCTTTGCTGGTCCAGTTACTCTCATAATCCCTAAAAAGTTCAGTCTAGAATCTCAAAGAGCTAATCATAATGCACCATACAATATTTGTAGGTGGTGTAAGGTCATACCTTTAACTAGGAACTTAATAAAGCAAGCTGAATTCCTCTATAAATGTGTTGTTAGAATCCAGGACACTTCTACCATCCATTTTTTATTGGGTTTGAAGAAAACCCCTTGCATGAACATAATTAGAGACAAAAAGGAACATTCCCATAACAGTTAGTTGCCTAGAAGGGAATTCTGGAGGCAATGCTATTTATGCAGGGCACCAAGATGTTAAAATCTCAGACTATTTCTTGACTTAAATAATGAAACATTTTCCCCCTTTCTTGTCATTGATAGCACTGAATTGTAATTTTTAAAAGTAAGTTTGAAAGAACTATCTTTTATGTAGTATTCTTATGTAGTCCTTTGTAGTCAATTTTTGACTATTTTTTAAAGCAGTGCTATATGAAATAAAATAATCATTTTATATACTATGTATTTTAAAATACAAACATTACCTCTATAGTCACTGGACAATTGCCTCTACCAGTTACTACTACTACTGCTGCCACTACTATTACTACTGCTACTATAATACATAGATGCTATAATATAAATTATAGGTGATGCTCGTGACTTTGCTCTGCTTTCAGGAATCAACTTCTGGCAAGCTTGGGACCATATGGGACACTGAGAATTGAACCTATGTTGATCGCTTTTAAGATTAGCACAATAACTGCTGTACTATCTCTCTGGTCCTGTTCTGTTATTTTAGTTGTTAGATTTTCCTAATGTTTGTGTGTCTGTGAATGGGTACTAATTAGGTATAGATGATTTATATATTTCCACAAAAACTTTGCATTTAATGAAGTAGATACATTAAACTGTTAAACTGTCTACAAAGGGAAACATAAAGCATTTGAGATACATGTGTAAAATAATGCACACATCCACTAATTGAGTAGACTTTGTACAGAATGCTTTAAATATTTTAAGGATTAAGAAAAGATAGTGAGTACACAGAGAACTCTGCTCCAATAATTTACAAGTGAAAAAGACAATTATGGTCATTTGTAGTGTTTATGAGAGCTGTATGTGCCAAAGATAGTGGAGCAAGTATACAACTAACAATTTTGCTAACTACTATATTTAGTTAGATTTGCAGAGCTCTGGGAGGAGACCCGGTGGGACTGGAATGGAAAGGTCAGAGAGGAGGTGAGTCTTTAGCAGTGTTTTCTCAGGGGTTATGAAACAAAAACAAAACAAAAAGAAACAGATAACTGAGACTCTACCTCATAAAACACATTAACCCCTATTTGGCTATGATGCATACTGTACTAAGGATATATTTTGGTGACAAGTTTGTTATCTTGTTTAAAAATTTTAATGATGAAAAAACAATCAAGGAGCTTCTTTGTTTGCTTGGTTGGTTTTGGACTATACCCTGCAGTGCATAGGGGCAACTTCTGGCTCTACACTCAGGAATAACTCCTGGTGGTGCTAGTTGACCTGGTGATGCTGAGTATTGAACATGCATTGGCTGCAACATGCAAGGCAATCTCCCACCTGAAGTACTATTGCTCCAGATATCCAACAAGGAACTTTAATCCGGATGCTAAAATACCCAATGCTGGGTGCTTTGAATTGATTAACCTTCCATTTATTTAATTTGCATAGTAATACTGAATTCCAATATTATTATTCTCTATATATCTAACCTCTCCATTTTATTACAATCTTATCTATTATTTACAATATTTAAGTAGGGGGCTAGAGCAGTGGCACAAACATTAGGGCATTTGCCTTGCATGCAGCTGACCTAGGAAGGACTGTGGTTCGATCCCCAGGCGTCCCCCAAACCAGGAGCGACATCTGAGCTCAGCGCCAGGAGTAACCTCTGAGTGTTACTAGATGTGGCCCACAAACCAAAAAAAAAAAAAGGACTTTAAGTTTGACTTTTAGTTGTTTTATTGCTTATGTTTATTATATATCATTGATAATTTGTTTTAGAATTATCTTAGGATTGTGAAAATATGATAGATTTTTTAAAATCTTGCAGAAATATTAGCAAAATATTCTTCAAAAAAAAAGTCATTCTGGGGCCCAGAGAGAAAGCACAGCGGCGTTTGCCTTGCAAGCTGCCGATCCAGACCAAAGGTGGTTGGTTCGAATCCCGGTGTCCCATATGGTCCCCCGTGGCTGCCAGGAGCTATTTCTGAGCAGACAGCCAGGAGTAACCCCTGAGCACCTCCGGGTGTGCCCCCCCCCCAAAGTCATTCTGAAAAGATAGTCCAACTGAATTTTATGTTTATATCACTAATAGTATTTTTACTTTAAAAATCAAGCATGACTCCCACAAATTAATAGAAGAAATAAAAAAAGAATTGTTTTAGTGTGATGAGAGTTGTTCATTGTTAAGGTAAAGTATATGATCTTATGCAAACCTATGTGTATACATGTATTTGGGTTGAGATCACACCCAGTGGTGTTCAGGGACTACACTTGGTTCTGTGCTTTGGGATCATTGCCTGAAGTGTTTGAGGATCATTGAGTATCAAACCGGGGCCTCTTGTATGTAAATTATACAGTTAACCTGTTGACCTATCTCTCTGATCCCAAACTAATATTTTTGTTACTGAAAGAAATTTTTGGTATAACGACATATCTAACAACAAAATGACACACAGCTTTATATATTGAATTTTTCTAATCTATTATTTTTTTCTCTGTAGTGATTGCTTTTCCAGAGTTGTCATTTTCTCCTTCTTAGAGGGTAAGAGAGAATGTAAAGTAGAAAGTGTGGCAATTTTTATTTTTTGAAAACAAATTAGAGCACTTTTTAAAGTAGTCTTTAACCTTAAAGGTGGCAGGGTATAATACCTGCAGAATTGAATGCAGTATGTGAAATTTTTCAGTTAGACAAAAGACTGAGTATAATATCTCAGAGAGTAATGATCAGGTTTTCTCTTTATTTTTATTTATTTATTTATTTTTGGTTTTTGGGTCACACCCGGCAGCGCTCAGGGGTTACTCCTGGCACTCTGTTCAGAAATCGCTCCTGGCACGCTCACGGGATGACCATGTGGGATGCCAGGATTCGAACCACCGACCTTCTGCATGCAAGGCAAACACCTTAACTCCTTGCTATCTCTCCAGCCTCTTATCTTTAATTTTATAATTCTCTTTGTTTTATTCTCCTGAGTGATGTATGATATTTATTACATGTTTATTGATTTTTGGTGTGAGATTTTGAACACTGAAATTTAGAACAAAAAGTGTCTCAGGTTGTCATCTTATGATGGCATTTTAAAACCATTTCATGATGGGATTTATGACCAATTTTTCCACATGCATACCTACTATATTTCAAGAAAAGTTTCAGGTCTCAAAATTCAATATAGAGTATGAATTTGTGTATTTTGTGTAGGGAAAGACAATTTAAGAAGAATTCATCAATACTTTTCTTTCTTAATTTTTCAGTTTTTTTGTTTCTGTGTTATTCCCAAGCTTGTGCTGAGGGGGATCATGTGCTCCTCAGCACATGATCAAACACAGGGCTTCTGCATGCAAAGCATACATTCCAGCCTGTTAAGTTATCTTTCTAGACCATGCTGATTTTTCTTAATTAAAAAGAGTTGTCAGTTAATAAATACCGTAAGCAAAGAGTAATCATGTTTTATATGTGCATCATTTAGAAAACCTAATTTACTAAAACCTGACAATTTTCAGACTCTGAGAATGAATTATTCTGATAAATAAGTATAATCTTTTATCTGTATAACAAAAAATATTGTTCCAGGGTATATGTGGCTGATAACACTCATTCTATGATACAGTATTACATCTTGTAGCATGTAGCTTTCCTTGCAGGAAATTGGAAACATTACAGGATGACATTCTGAATTCTGGCCTTGCTCCTAGTTAGAGTCATTGCATGGACTTTGAGAGGCATTAGCACCATATCATTCAGCAGTGACAAAATCAAGAACTGTAGTGAAGCTTGGAAGAATAGTGAGTATGTCTTAACTTTCATGATGATGATTGGGATGAATGAAACAAACAGAAAGATAGAATGTTGCACCCAACAATTTTCTCCCTACTCTGATGTCAGCATATCTGTTGTGGATTTGGCAATTAACACAATACAGTGACTATCATAGGAAGAAGTGTTTAGATCTAAGGAGTTGAAATTTGCTGCAAAGAACCATGAAAATACTGCCATAAAGTTGGAACCAAGAAAGCTGAGTTTTTATACTTTTCAGCTGTATTTCAGCATGAGTTTTAAAGTCCCTGCTATTCAATATTTTTTTTCTGTGTAAAATGGAGTAATGCTAAAAGCTTTTTTTGTGAAAGTTAAATGAGTTAAGAATGTGGAAATAGCCTTGCATAGTGACCCTATGTCCAGTAGATCATTTAAGTAAAGGTAGTTTGGATTTTCTAGAATCTGTCAAGTTTTAACATTGCTTTTCAGCATAGAGTTGTTCAGCATACGTTTGCTTAGCATTTGTTATTGCCTTATTTTGAGAGAGAGAGAGAGAGAGAGAGTGTGTGTGTGTGTGTGAGAGAGAGAGAGAGAGAGAGAGAGAGAGAGAGCATGTTTTTTCATTCTCATTAACCTAGGAGAATAGTTTGCTGACTTTTTTGCGGGGATGCGGGCAAAGTCAGTGGTGCTCCGGCATTACTCCTAGCTCTGTGCTTATGGTTCATTCTCAAAGGCTCAGGGTACCATATAGGATGCTAGGGATCAAACCTGATTTGAACACGTGCAAGGCAAATAGTCCTACCCACTATGTAATTGCTCTGGCCTCCAGTTTACTGTCTTTTTACATTTGAGAACTCATTGGTGAAGCCAATTAATTTACAGAGCTCAAATTTGAACCCATATAAGCCATTTTGATTGACTTTTTTATGGAGAAGTTATTCCATGCATGTTAGGGTAGAGAACAAGAATAAGTTACACAGTGAAGAAGAACATCTGCATGCTTGAGGGCCTGATTTTATTCCCTGGCCCAAATTAAAATTAAAAGTATTGGTAAGATGATTTATTTGATCTTTTGTTTATATGTTTCTTCTTTCAACTTTGATTAATTCTGACATTTGAAGTAAAATTTATGATTTCCAAACTACTCTTTTCTCCAAACTAAGCAGTCTTTGTCATTTGTTGTTTTCCCTATTTTATTGTGGTTTTATGAGACCCTGAAATTGGATATGTTTATTGTATAGATAACAAATATGCATAGAGAAAATAAACAATCTTAAAGAGACAATTAAACGAGTCAAGAGCTATGCATTGTAATCCAACTATTCAAGAATAGAACATTATGGTCTGTATGATAGAGTTAGGAAAACTCCTCCTTATTCCATGCACACCATGTTCAATTAAGGGATTTTCTTCCCGCTCTTAGGATATATATATTTCCCTTCTATTTGCTAAAAACGTTGGGAAATTCTTCTTAGTATATTGGATATTTGCTTATGTTGAGACAATCTGGGCTCTTTCTGACCTAGTTTTCTAAAGAAAACACATATGTGACTCAAGGACATACATTTTGATTTCCCTACTAATATCTTTGTTGAATTATTTAAATAGAGGAAGAGTAGTTTGGCTTTGGACTGCTTAATTAATGTATTAGTAAACTCAGGAGCTTCCAGATTCATAGTAACTGAACAGAAACTCTTTCATCCCATGTTTTTGTATGTTTCATTTATATATTGATTCAGTATGTTGATTACCTCCTCAGATCTTAGTGAGAATAGTGAATTCTTAGTGTAGCTGAGTGAGAAAAAAAAGTGTGATGGAAGAAGTAGAAATGAGTCTGCTTTCACTCTTAAAAATCACATGTCCTTCTTACTGACTTGTTATTATAGTAATAACAATTGGTGGTAATAATAGTAATAATAAAAGTTGAGAATGTGTCCTCTGGCACCTGAATTACTCAATGTAATCATTATAGTTATCCCAGAAAAATCTAGATTATTATTATCACTTACTATATGATGAAATGGGGGTAAACTATGTTGAATGAAGATCTGGTCAGACTACTATAAAGTGAAAGCAGAACCTTCAACTCCTGCCTAGCTTACCTTCTGATAGCCCTTTATTTTACCACCACTCCTACCTCAAATATTTCTTATTTCTATCTATCTGGATGTGCATTACTTGACGCACAGATACTGCAACTTGGTCCTTCATTGAGTAGCAAGTAATAGAACTTTTATTTTCTGTTGTTTCTAGCCCCCCCCCCAAATTCTACCTAATTCATGGCTTTTTAGATTTTTCTCTTAACCAAGTAAAGAGACTTGTCCTATTCCTTCCATTTCTTTTAGAGATGTTGTTTTATATAAAAAGTAGTGAAGGCCTGAACTGAATGAACTTGAGTTTGTGTGGCTACGACCACTTTGGGGATTGCTCTTGCTCTGAATGAGGAGCCCATTGTCTCAAAGACATTATATTAAAGCCTTTAACTATGAACTTTCAGTCAAGATGTTAGGCTTGCCAGTTAGTTACACAGAAACTATTTTGTCCAAGATGGAATGTGGTAATTAAAACGGGGGAACTTTGATCCCTAGGATGAAATGAGTACAGACACTAGTACACTGTTGCTATTTTACCACAATTTTAATTTGCATAGGTTTTCCTTCAGTTTAATCTAAATTCTTTAAACCTGTGTTCATTGAGTGTTGGGATGACATAAATATGCAAACCTTTAGTTAAAACACCTTTAAGAACACCAATTCAAATCATTCCTTAGATCCCTTCTAATCACAGATTACAATGTCAGTTATTTATTTCTGTTTAAATATGTGGAGGGTCCCAAGTGGTATTCAGAGGTCTGGGACCTCCAATTGTGATTTTCTCTCTGCCACTGGTGAGTGCTTCAGTACAGGGGCCTGATGGGGAGGTACAGCTCAGTGGGCCTTGTGGTCTTGGGAAATCCTGGGCCACTTTAGCTGTGCTGAAAACCATCAGGGCTACACCTGACCATGCTCATTTTGGATGACCCGGTGATGCCAGAATAAAATCTCTGTATTAATTCTGGGTCCTGTTAGTTTTTTTAGAACTTTGCCAAACATTGAAAATCCCTGGATTTGATAGTTATGCGCCTATGTAATATCTTGATTATTTCAAAATTGTCTTGTCTGTTCTAAGATGATTGCAGCAGTAACAATGACCATGAAACTAGAATTGATTATCTCAGGGCCAGAGAGATAGCATGGAGGTAAGGCATTTGCTTTGCATGCAAAGGAATGGTGGTTTGAGTCCTGGCATCCCATATGGTCCCCTGAGCCTGCCAGGAGCGATTTCTGAGCGTAGGAAAAGCCAGGACTAAACCCCTGAGCATTGCTGGGTGTGACCCAAAAACAAAAACAAAAACAAAACCCGCAGTTGATCTTCTATATACAAATAAATAAATAAGTAAATAAATAAATAAAATACATTGGTCTTCTATATGTTAGGTTTTCCTCGAACAGTGTGTTAGATATCGTTTAGCATTTATTCTTCCCAACTACTTGACATAGTAGTTATGATTTTCATCAATATTAGGAATATGGTGGGTGAGGTATTTAACCTGGTTTTTGGACCCAGATATTTAGGCTGTGGTGTCTTGCCTAGGAACTGAATGTCTGGGTCATTTCTTACTAGTTCTATCATTTGGGTCAAGTTAGTTCACATTCAGAGGTCTTGCTTCTTGATAGGTAAACAAAGCACAGAAAGTTGTTTTCCTAATCAATGTATCAAAAATATAAAATAAGAAAAATACACCAAAAGAAAAAGGTGTATACTTTTAAGAAATATGCAATTAAGTAGGTGCTGGAAAGATAGTACAGTGGACAGAGTGTTCACGATACAGGTGGATAACCCAGATTTGATCCCTGGTTCCCAGAACCTTCTGGGAGTGATCCCTCAGTACAAAGCCAGAAGTAGTACAGAGGACCACCAGGCATGTCCCCCAAACAAAACAAAACAAAACAAGTAAATAGGTGATATTATTTTAATATCACTAATATAATTGAAAGATAATGTATGTATATATAATTTCATTTCTGTGAATAACCTCACTTGAAAAATTACTCTTTGAACTGCTGCAAAATGGGAGATTCATATAACAATGTGCATTTCACTTTTATATTGTTGCTAGGTATACAAGTAATTTTGATTTCAGAAGAAGAGCTGTAGAAAATAGTAATGAATAAAATTTATTACTTAAACAATATGCTTACATAATTATTTATTGACTCGATGCCATTTGCTATCATTTTTGTGCAGAAGGAATAATTAACAGATAAAAAAGAATTAGTATAATAGCGTTCTATAGTAAATAGAATGAAGTAAATAGTTGAATAATGATTGCAGAAATATGTAAGTAAATAGTTTAAATTTTTAAATATCTTTCAAATAATTGAACTTAAATTCAACCTAAAGAATAAGCAGAAGTTTGAAATGGAATCAGATTTTCTCATTTTTTTGTGAGTAGATACAGCTGCATAGGAGAATATTTGTTATATTGAACATAAAATGTGTCTTCTAAAATGGACATTTGTCTTTAAAATAGTGATTTTTTTAAAGTATAGAAATTTGACACAGAAAATCTACCTTTCATACCTTATGGGGGCATTTATAGTTTAGTATTTCAGAAATTCACTAAACTCATTTCCCAAAAAGAGGCATGAGATTTTTGCACGCATGCGTGTGTGTGTGTGTGTGTGTGTGTGTGTGTGTGTGTGCACGTGTGTGTGTGTGATACTGAATATGTGAAAATGTAGTTAAGGGATTGCACCATTTTAGTCAAGGTCATAAGTGACCTGATGTGCCCTTGAGCATGCTGTTTATAATTGCTGTGGTTAGCTTTCCTTCTCACTGTTTTTACCTTTAATGTCAAAACACAATTATATGGAGTTGGTATGTTCACTAATAGCAGTTTATCTCTGCATGGTTTATAGACAGAGTCAAAAGCCAACAACTATAATTACATCCATGTTTCTAACTTAGCAGTGAGCTAGAAAAGTGTGGTTGAAGTATGCTGTGGGAATAGTGTAGCCAGTAGGAATTATAGGGTAAAGCCATCGCCTTGCATTCTTTTGGTTTTACAATAATTGTTACTTAAATTTTGTTTTCTGGATTTTACCACTGTCTGTTGTGTTTATATGACCACATAAAGAGTGACTGAGTTACATGTCTTTCTACTCTATTTTTCTTCAGCTTGCCTTCCTCTATAAATGTACTAGCTCTTTCACTTTCTTCTGACTCAGCAGACAGTGCATTACAGTTAATAGTTTTCTGAAGCAGCCTGATATTCATGCTCTATGGAACCCATAAGACTTTTACCATTTGCATTATATGTTTAATTGGATAATTATGGAAACTATGTAGAACTGTTAACAACTGTCAAGCCTTTGATTAATCTTTTGAATGTTCATTGGCATGGTTCAAGTTAGCAACCACAATGCAGGTTTTCTTTTTCTGTTTTATTTTTCCTTTCTGTTGCTGCACATATGATTTTGAGAGGTAAAGCGATTGCTCTAGAAAAAATTGTAAATCTTCATTTTGTTTTAGCTTATATATTGATGCAAGAAGAAGCAATGGAGTTTATGAAAAATCATGATTTTTGCACATTTTTGCACATGCATAAATGTCTGTAATTTAATAAATTTCTATAATTTTAAAAGTATTTAAAAGGTATTTTAGGGGCCCGGGAGATAGCATGGAGGTAAGGTGTTTGCCTTTCATGCAAAAGGTCATCGGTTCGAATCCCGGTGCCCCATATGGTCCCCCGGGCCTGCCAGGGGCAATTTCTGAGTATGGAGCCAGGAGTAACCCCGGAGCGCTGCCGGGTGTGACCCAAAAACCACACACACACACACACACACACACACACACACACACACACACACACAAAAGGCATTTTAAGTGATACTAGTGATATATTCTGTATTATATCAAATATTTCCTTGTTTGGAAATATTTGGAATGTTTGGAAGAGGTAATAGAAAGGAAAACAGGATAACAGGATATGCCTGAAGAATATTTGGTATTGCATCATGGAACTTGAAATTAATTGTGTAGGAAATAATCAATTACTCTAGGTCTTACATAAAATGGAAATCAGAATTGCAAGAGTAGAAAATTCTATTAAAACAGAAATAAATCTTAGGCACCTTTAATTTTTTGTCTGCTTCATTTTAAGTGCCTGTGAGTATACTTATGGAACAGAAATATTTTTATTTGATTATCTGTACCTATTTATGATAGTTCATCCAATAATATACAGTTTGTTTTTTGTGTCTGTATGTATTTTATTATTGGATAGAGAGAGCACATTAGCTACACAGTAGAAGGCTAGGATGAGCCAATGAATATTTGTATACAAAATTTAAAGAGTTTGCATAAATGTCATAAAACCTTAGAGGGACATACTACTTCAGTTGTCCAGTTTTTGAGTGCGGAAACCATACCCAACTGTGCTTAAGGTTTATTCCTGATACTGGGCTCAGGGGTCATTCCAGAAGGTACCTGGGAGATTTTGCTTGACATTAGGTTTGCAATCAGAGTCAACTACATGCAAGGTAATTGCCTTTTAAAATATTTTTCTTTTTTTTTTTAACCTCATCTTTGATGGTCAGGCCTTATTTTTGACTATGCACTTAGGGATAACTCCTTGCAGACTAGGGTTAGGGATGGCAGTGATTAAAACCTGGTTGGCTGTGTGCAAGACAAGAACACTTCTGCGATGGCTTCACAAGCCAAATGACTTTATACCTGGACTTTGTTGTTCCTTATTTTGATTAGAGTACTTTTTTGAGAAACATATTTCCTTTTTATGCCACTAATTTGAGGATAGGTAAAACTTTGGATTAGATTGTATTCTTGAAATAGAGACTTACACGTTTTTAATTCTAGTTGTCGTGGTGAACTCAAATTGCTTCACACTATAAAAGATAAGATAAAATTCTTCTGGTCAATTTCTGCTCTTCCAAGGAAACTACTGTTATCTGTTGGCCCTACAAACCTTCCAGGTTTTCTTATGTACCCTATGAGATATACTTTTCTCTTTGTGTCTTCATTGTGGCAAGTGTCCTGCTATTTACAAGATAGACATACTTTTCCAGGAATCTTAGATACCTCTTGAGTTTCTTCCCTGAGTTTCTTCTAAATTCTTCCTATTCTAAGACTGGTGCAGGAATGGAATTGTTAGTGAGAATCCAGTTATTTGCTTTAATGCATGTTGTAAATTAAATGTTGCATATTGAAGTATTTATACTTCAGACAATGCTGCCTGACAGTGTTTTTTTAAAAAATAGGGGATAGTGAAAAAATAAGGTTAAGGTGCTTGCCTTCCAAGTTCCTGAGTCAATCCTTACAAACACTTATGTGTCCCCCACAAGCATCACCAGGGGTCACCCCGGAGCACTACTGGGTATGCCCCCCAAATAGGGGTGTAGGGTAGAGGAAATTGAAATATTAAAAATATATTAGAGGGCCAGAGAAATAGCACAACAGTATGGCATTTGCCTTGCACACAGCTGATCCAGGATACATGGAGATTCGAATC
>PVKC010038900.1:0-12642 GCA_004027635.1 Crocidura indochinensis
ACAAGACCACCTCTGGGCTCCAGACAAAAGAGTTTGTCCAATCCAAGTCTCTTGTAGTGGCAATACACCTCCATTCCTCACATAGTCTCTGTTGTTGGTATCATGCTTCTGTACTAAAGATCCTGGAATCTGCATATCTCATATAGTACTCAGGATGGTGCAGGGCATCCTCTCGTTTCACCTCACACTTCCGGTACAGCAGAGAGGATCTTGTCCTGTAGAGCAGGTCATTGTTGTTGTCAAGTCATCTCAGTATGAACACTGTTTTTGTTTAATCTATCATACATGATCCTAGTGTCCACTTGGCTGGATTGCGTGCACACATTTAAACACCACTGTCTGCCAATAACCGTGAAAATCACAGTTGCACCAAGATGATTTCTTTATTAGAACTTAATTACATTTTTATTTCTACTTTTAATATAATTTTCTGTATCTCCTATTCACATCAGCTAATTTTTATCATTATTATTTGCTAATGTCTTTCCTAGGTCTACTTCAAATCCAGAAATACCAGCAGCTGATGGCAAGTACTATTTTTATTCTTTATTTCTTTTTTCCTTCCTTCTTTCCTTCCTTTCTTTTTTTATTTATTCTTCCTTCCTTCCTTTCTTTAACCAAGTTATATCAAAATAATAAGATATTTGCCTTTTTCAGAGACTTAGACTATGAGGAACTGAGGTATAGTATAGTGGGTTGGGGGCTTTATTTGCACATCAAACCAGATTCTATCCTTGGAATCCTACATGGTCCCCAAAGTCCACCAGGTATAATTTCTTTTGGAGGGGTTGGGTCACACCCGATGGTGCTCAGGGGTTACTCCTGGCTCTGCACTCAGAAATCGCTCCTGGCAGGCTCGAGGGACCATATGAAATGCTGGGAATTGAACCGGGGTTCATTTGGGTTGGTCGCATGCAAGGCAAACGCCCTGCTGTGCTATCTCTCTGGCCCCCACCAGGTGTAATTTCTGAGTGTAGAGTCAGAAGTAACCCCTGAGACCCACTGAATGTGTCCCCTGCCAAAAAAAAAAATTCCCCAGAGAAAATAAAACTATGATGCCCTTAATTTCTTGCTCTTCTCCGCGTTTCCTTTCTGAGCCCAGGATAAACTTAGATATAATGTTCAAATATACTTTCTCTTAATTTTGAGCATTCAAGAACCATGAACTAGGGACCCGGGAGATAGCATGGAGGTAAGGCATTTGCCTTTCATGCAAAAGGTCATCGGTTCGAATCCCGGTGCCCCATATGGTCCCCTGTGCCTGCCAGGAGCAATTTCTGAGCATGGAGCCAGGAGTAACTCCTGAGCACTGCTGGGTGTGATCCAAAACCAAAAAAAAAAGCAAAACAAAACAAAACAAAAGAACCATGAACTAAATTAAAAAGAAAAGACAAATTTGAATGAAAGAAACCTATTTTCTTTTTTTTTTTTTTGGTTTTTGGGTCACACCTGACAGTGCTCAGGAGTTACTCCTGGCTCTATGCTCAGAAATCGCTCCTGGCAGGCTCAGGAGACCACATGGGATGCCAGGATTCCAACCACCATCCTTCTGTATGCAAGGCAAACACCTTACCTCTATGCTATCTCTCCAGCCCCAAGAAACAGATTTTTCTTATTACTGCCATTTAGTCATTCATAAAAAAAGGGAGACTGCCATAAAATCTATTCTTAACTCTCAATACCTCAAATATCACAGTAGGAAATGACTGTCTAGACAACTTTGTCAGGTTAATTGCAGTGGACCTGCCCTTTCTCATTAAAAGGGTGAGCAGAAGAATGGCTGAAGGGAAAGCAAATGCCAACTTTGTTATTCCTGATTTATTTAATGCACTAGGTTTTATGCATCCTCCAGTTTATAGCATCAGATATTGCCAGTTCTGTAATATTTACTGCACCTTAGATTCAGTGGCTTTTCAGGTGAGCTTTAGAAAACTTTGCAGACACTTTCCCTACAGGCCTCTCGACGTTCAGTTTTTTTTTGTTTTTTTTTTTGTTTTTTTTTTTTGTCACTTTTTACAGATGAAGAAAAGGTAGATGAGCGAGCCAAGCTGAGTGTGGCTGCCAAGAGGCTGTTGTTCAGGGTAGGTGTGTGCAGTTCTGGAGAAAGACATCCTCTTCCAACTGGGTGGGAAAGGGCTCCTGCACTCCAGTTTCCTGCCTACTTAATCCCCTTACCTGACCACTTGGTGGTCTCTTGGTGGAATGATCCCCATGTACACTGTTCCTATGGGTGCAATTGATCATGGAGTGTTCTGTATGGGAACTGCACTGCTTTTTTGGGGGGCTTAGAAAACCTGGACAATGCTTCTGATTTTAGGAAATGGAAAAATCATTGGATGAAAAAAATGTGCCTAGGCGTCGCTCCCGCAACGCAGCAGTGGAGCAGAGGCTTCGGCGTCTGCAGGACAGGTCTCACACACAGCCTGTCACTACGGAAGAGGTGGTCATCGCTGCCACGTAAGTCTCTCTGTGGAGCCGTTCCACTCTGCTCCAAGGAAATGATTTAAGGACTCAGAGCTTAAGTCACAGAGAAGTTGGATTTTTGGAGATTGACATTATACTTTGGTCTGTCCAGACTTTGTTGTAGGACTTTGTAATGTTTGTAATATTTCTTTCTAGTTAATTTTCTAGCTACTGCCTCCAGGCACACCTCCTTTAAGGTCATAGCATATCCAAGCTTGATTGTAATATTTCATGGACTTTGTAATGTTAACAGTGCATCTTCTGGGAAAAGTTGGAGAGAAATCTTAACAATTTCACTTTTTTAGATGTGCATTCTTCAGATCTCTTTTTCAAGAGGAAAGTTTAAACTCAAGAGTAAATGAATCAGTAGAATGAACACCTGTGTTCTTATCACCAGTTCCCAACGGTCTTCAATTTGCAGCCAGTGATGCATTCCCCACCCATGCTCCTGTTCTCCTTCCTTATTTTCAAGTAACCCTGCCCAAATTAGTATTTCCAGATGAAGCTTTCAAAGTTAAAGTTTCCTTTTATTGGTTTTTAAGTTATCACCTTAAGGGTTGTTAGGGGCCAGAGTGATAACACAGTGAGTAGGGCATTTGCCTTGCATGCAGCCAACCTAGGTTCAATCCCTTGGCATCCCATAAAGTCCCCGTGTTTGTCAGGAGTGATTTCTGAGTACAGAATTAGGACTAACCCCTGAACACTGCTAGGTGTGGCACCTCAAGAAAAAATAAATAAAAATAAAAGGTTTTTCACTCACTGGACTTTCCACATTGTAGGAAATCCAATTTAAGCTGCCTGAGCTACTGTATATGGAATGAATTTCCAAAGTAATTCATTCAGCGATAACTGCTTTCCTTAACTGAAAACTTTTATCTATTTTGCTGTTGTTGTCTTTCGGTATTAGGGATCTAATCCAGGCCTTCAAGTTTATTTTTAAGATGCTGTGCTTTATCTGGTTTTCTTTACACACACGCGCGCACGCACACGCACACACACACACGCACACACGAAGTCACACAAGTCCTTCCTGATGATAATGATGTCCCTGCAATTCAGGTCTTTGGCACCTCCTCAGAGACCTATAGGTCACAGACCACCTGCTGGTAGATCAGCTGCCTTCACTTCCTTTACCAGCTGTCTCCCAACTTTTTGATATTTTGGTAGATAAGTTTGTTTTCTACTCATTAGGAACTTGGATTAAATTTGCTGTTTTTCCTTCCCATTGGAATCCCCAGCTGAGTGTCTGTCAGAATTTCTTTGATAATATGAATTTGTATCCAGGAGGAAGGAAAAGTCAGCAAGCCTTCATCCAGGCCCTCTATACTGAGTTTTTATTTATTCATTTATTTAGGTTAAAATTGCTCTCTGAACTTTATTTTCCAATGCACCTTGGGAAAAATACTTGACTTTAGATCTTTACGTGGCTGTTGTAAAATATAATGCAGCTATTAATGGAACTAGACTCTTACGCAACTTACCCACTTTAGATCCAAGTACCACATATGACCCCCAAAGTAATGCCAGGAGTGATCCCTGAATGGTAAGCCAAATACTTGAGCACAGCCAGGTATTACCCAAATCTTACCCCTTCATACCCTGTGAAGCAAAATGCATGCACACGTGTACGCACATAGACACACACACACACACACACACACACACACACACACACAAAACATAAAATGAAGCTGATGCCCTGGGGAAAAAAACAGTATCCACATATACAAGCAAAAATTATCCCCATAATAGACTCAGTCAGTCTACTTAATTGTCCTTATAGGCCATATGAGGATACAGATTGTTTTCAAAAATAGGATAAGAAAAACATCTTGAAATATAGATGCCATTTATTGATTTGCTGATGACTGATTTTTAGCTTTTGAAAAATGTTTTTTTTAAAGCAAGCATTTATCCTGATGCTTGGATTCAACTCTTCTAGTCTTAAGATCTATTCTTGTTCTATTTACTTTGTCTCTTAGTTCCTATTTGCAGTTGCTTTTTTTTTTCAATCCTGTTGTAATATTCCCAAAGTAAGAAGCAAATGAGTTGGTTGCCATATTGATATAACGTTTCTGAACTGAAGACTTTGCTTTCTTTAATGCTTCTTTTCTTCTCTCTCCTATGAATGTGCCTCCTTTGACAATTGCTTTTAAAGTGAACCTATCCCTGCTTCGTGCTCTGTGGTCACCCATCCTGTCATGGCAAGACTTCCCTGTCCCACTGTAGCTCAGAGCCCTGTGCAACCTGCCAGGTACCAAAGTAAAGTAGCTGCATGTGGCTCCAAGGGCAAAGGCATTAGAATGCAGATGCATCTTGGAACCTTGAATGCCTTTCGTTTGCTGGACAAACGAATTAGTACAATGAGCAGTTCCATAAAGTGTGATGTTTCACTTTGTCCTGGTGCAAGTTGGCTTGCATGAAAAGCCACATCAATTGCTGCTTTTATGCATTAGAAATGTGATAGCACTAACTTACTGACCCATTTGTTCCGGCTTCTGTTCTTCATAATCATGTAACCCTAAAACATGTCATTCTTCATCTAAAGCACTGGCATAGAACTCATCAAAAGGGAGTCAGTGTTATGAATGTTGAAATTCTGTTATACTTGTGGGTTTTTTTTAAATTTATTTCCTTATGGACACAATTCATGTTAAAAAGCAGGAAGTTATCCCTGATTATCCATTATGTAGAAACTTGCGTGATTTGTGTCTTAACATTACATCCCCTAAAGCATGGAAATATCTGTTCTCCTTTACATGAGCTGAAACATAAAAAGCTAAAAAATAAATAGAAAGAAAAACAAAAAGATTTTCTAGAAAAGCAAAAGATGGAAAGAAGTAAAATGAGGGTGCAGACACAGAGTTCCCACACTATACCCCAGGCAGCAGGGTCCCTGAGGAGGTTTCTGATCGCCTTCCTCCACTCACCCCTATGGCCAATAGACTTCAGAAAAGACCGAAGATCTGGGGTACCCTATTCCCATCTTCATAACACCCCAGGATTCATACACACAGTGCTCTTTTGTTTGGGACAACTTGTGAATGGGTAGTGAACTGGAGTCAATGCAAAATATTCTTTCCTCACTGGATTTGAAAATTGAATTGTCTGTGACTGAGGGGTTGTTTGTGGTCATTGCCAAGGCTTAGTCAGTTATTCTGGGAGCCTCCACCTGGAGAAACTTCCATCTGCCATGAGTCCTTTCCCCTTTCATGTGACTGAGAATGACAGCTTTCAGCCCCTGGGATTTCAAGGAAGATACCAAGGCAGGGACCCTAAACAAAAGGAACAAATGGGCTCTTTCAAATTCAGTTCTGTGTGTCAAGCAAACTAAAATCAAAACCTGTAGAGATTTTTGGCAGAAAGGCTAATTTACTTCCTAATTATTTTCTTAAAACAGAAAAAGTACCACAGGAGCCAGGCTTTTAGATGAACATGCCACTGTCTCGGTCTCTCTGTAGTCTTATTTGTTATTGATAAAAGCAGTACAATGTCAACTGATCCCATTAAACAGGAAATTCCATTGGTAGCAATAATTTAGGACTAAAAAAAAATCTCTATGTCGCCAGCCTACTCCATCATTCTCTTCTTTAATAACTAAACCACCACCTACACCTGTCTGAAATGCATTTACAGAGTGGGAGGTGGGAGGCTCTTTGTTCCATCGACACTTTGGAGAAAGTCCATACATAAACTTCACGGGGGATCTTGTTTGGTTTGCATTTTTCTCACTGATTTCTTACTGCTTCCAGATTACAGGCATCTGCTCATCAGAAGGCTTTAGCCAGAGACCAGGCAAATGAGGGCAGAGATTTCGCTGAGCCAGGTGAACCTGATTCCTCAACTCTCAGCTTAGCAGAGAAGTTGGCATTGTTTAACAAATTGTCTCAGCCAGTCTCAAAAGCCATCTCGACCCGAAACAGAATAGACATAAGACAGAGGAGAATGAATGCTCGCTATCAGACTCAGCCGGTCACACTCGGAGAGGTGGAGCAGGTGGGTACCTGTGATCTAATTCCAGTTTGGGTAGAGGGTCTTGAAATTCAGGAGATAGGGGGTGGTTGGGATGATACTTAGGTAATGCTAGAATCAAGGTGTCTTGACTAAGGTCGTCTGTAGATTGTCAGTAATTCAATAATCACTTTATTCCAAAGAAAGCTCAGCTATGCCAAATATGTTGCTCCTTTCTCGGTTTCATAATTTGCTGGCTGAAATCATTTAGATTGAGTCCACCTTGGGGAGAAATAGCACACATGCCTGCTGCTCACTCAAGGCACTTTGACTGATGGGAAGCTGTGTAACCAATTCTGTCCAAGGGAGCTGCCCTGCTAAGATAAATGGTGAAACTGCACCTGACCAGACTTAATATTTCTTTTGTTATTGTTATTGTTGTTTTGTTTGCTGTCTTTGGATCACACCCAACTGTGCTTCAGGACTTAACTCCTGGCTCTGTGCTCATGGATCACTGCTAATGTATTTTGGAGCACTCTGGATCCCCAGGTGTTGTTCTAGGGATCAAACCTGAGTTAGCCTCATGCAAACTATTCACTCTGTCCTCTGCACTATCATTCCAGGCCCCCAAATTCTAGTATTTGTGTCTGCTTATCCCTATGTTGGGATTTATATGCACAACATTTAAGGGAAGGGGAGTGGGAAGGAGCAAGAGTGGAGACGAGGTGGTGGAGGAGAGGCTTGAGAATTGGTGATGTTTAGGGTCTTATCTAGACTCTGCACTCAAAGCTCACTCCTTGCTCAAGGGAACAACCCTGTTAGCTGCCTAGATTGATTTAAGGTCAGCTTCATACACAGCCAACACCTTAACCCCTGTACGGCCCTTCTAATGCCCTCTAGAGAGGTTTTAATCAAACATTTTACTTATGTGTTCTTAGGTGCAGAGTGGGAAGTTCATTCCTTTCTCACCCACTGTGAACAAATCTGTGTCCACCATGGCACCCACCGTTGCTCCCATGTATGCAGGGGATCTCCGAACAAAGCCACCTACAGATGACCATCCCAGTGCCACCGATTATAAGTCTTCTTCCCTGGAAAATCCTGACACTCCAGTGAGAAGCATTCTGAAATCCCAAGCCTGGCAGCCTTCAGGAGACTGTGCCCAGAGCAAAGGAATGGCAAAAGAATTTGGAGAATCAGAAAGACAGAGAATGTGGGCAGGTGGAGATGGAAGTGATAGGAAGTCAGGGTCCTTTGAGGAAGCGGAGACATCTCTCCTCATCCTGAACAGAACCCGGGAAGCAGAGAGTCAGAAAGAACCCAGATATGCTGGGCCCCAAAAAGGAAGCCACGAGCTGGCTAATCCTCCCATTGCTTGTGTTGGTGAAGATTTGAAGGAATTTTCCATGGCTGAAAGCACTTCCCCGGGGAACACAGACTCGAAGGACAGGCAGCTCTTTGAAGAGAAGGTGAACACAGAGAATGTTGCACAGAGAAGGTTTTCACGGAGAGGTGAGTAGCCGCTCATTCTAAGCTCTGGAAATCAGCTGCTGTTTGCTTCTGCTTGGGGACTTGCCTAAGCTTGTGTGAGTGTCTGTAACTAGATAGTAAAGATAGTTTACATGTAGCATGAATGAAAAGTCCACTGAGTGGGACCAGAGCTATAGCACAGCTGGTAGGGCATTTGCCTCACACCATGCTGCCGGCCTGGGTTTGATCTCCCTGGCAACCCATATGGTCCCACGAGCCTGCCAGTAATGAATTCTGAGCGCAAAGCTGGGAATAACCCCTGAGCACCACTGGGTGTGGCCCCCTCAAAACAAACAAACAAAAACATCCACAGTTGGGGCCGGAACAGTGATGCAAGGGGTAAAGGCATTTGCCTTGTCCAGGCTAGCCTAGGACAGACTGCAGTTCGATCCCCCAGAGTCCCATATGGTCCCCAAGCCAGGAGCGATTTCTGAGCACACAGCCAGAAGTGAGCCTTGAGAGTCACCGGGTGTGGCCCCAAAACAAAAACAAAAACAAAAATCTACTGTAGAACTACTGTGTCCCAGATTGTTCCTTTTGAATTGGACTTGTCCACTGAAACCAGACTTTACTCAGCATTAGAAACATTCAGTGTTCTTTCACTTTTAGTTGTGCATCTTTCTTCCTTCCTTCCTTCCTTCCTTCCTTCCTTCCTTCCTTCTTCCTTCCTTCCTTCTTCCTTCCTTCCTTCCTTCTTCCTTCCTTCCTTTCTTCTTCCTTCCTTCCTTCTTCCTTCCTTCCTGCCTCCCTTCCTTTCTTCCTCCCTTCCTTCCTTCCTTCCTTTCTTTCTTCCTTTCTTTCCTTTTTTCTTTCTCTCTTTCTCACTCTTATTAGTTCTCTGGACTTACTCCTGGTACTGCTCTCAGGGATCACTCCTGACAGGGCTTTGGGGACCATATGTAGTGCCAGAGATTTATGACTCCAGGTTGGACTCTTGCAAGACAAGCACCCTACTTGCTATCTTGCTATACTGTCTCTGATCCCTCATTGGCATTTCTTGAGAAGAGCTTTTGATGACTAATTCATTACCTCATTAAATAGCCTGTTCTCTGGACCCACTTGGATGAGCTCAAAGGTTCAAGGCTGAGAGAAGTGAGGAATCAAACTCTTGAAGGTTGAGCCCCCCTCTGCATTGTTTGGTGCAGACTAGTGAACTCTACTTCCTGGGACTTGCATTTTTTTTTCTACATCCTCCAAACATCCATTGTATAAGTGACTTCTGTGGGTTGGGTTTGTGAGTTCAGTAGATTTTTAATGGCAAAAGTCCTGTGTCTTGCTCATACGCAAAGGCCAATTGTCTCCAAAGGACTGTCTGTGTGAAGTGATCCACTGGGACACTGGACTTTCTCATAGAAGAGAGCATGCTGCAAATTTGCATAAACCCGCCTGGATTGAGTCACTGGCCAAGTGCCCCCACAATTGAACTCCAAGTGCAGAAGTTTGGGTTGTGGGGGTGAATGGCTGGAAGCTTGTTAGCCTGGAGAATATGTGCTGACTTTGCTCCTTTCTTTTCCAGCATCGGAGTTCGGAGAGTCTCCATATGAGCAGACGGGCACAGCTGCTGGGAAAAATATAGCTCAGCCTACAACCCCGGGTTCTTGGAAGCAGCCAGATCCTTCAGAACCAGCTCAAGAGAAGATCTACAAGAATTCAAGTGCTATGTTTGCCACTGGAGAGATCAAAATGCCAATGATGGAGGACAATTTCGACTCACCGAGCAAAACTATGTCCATTAAAGAAAGGTAATCAGATGCAATGATTGACGACTCTTTCTATCAGGGAGGCACCTACACTTGCTTTGATTAAAAGATCTGAAAAACAGGGCTGGAGAGTTAGCACAGCAGTAGGGCATTTGCCTTGAATGTAGCTGACCCTGGACAGACCCAGGTTTGATTCCTGGCATCCCATATGGTCCCCCAGCTTTCCAGAAGTGATTTCTGAGTGCAGAGCCAGGAGTAACTCCTGAGCACTGACGGGTGTGACTTCCTCAATCACTCCCCACAAAAAAATCTGAAAGACAAGCAGAAATGAAATCTGGACTCCAAAGCCATAGGGGGATGGACTTTTCTAGGCAGGTAATAGAGGCTGAGAGGAACCTGTATCCATTCCCATGCCTGACTTGGGGATGCTCAAGTTGAAGTACAGACCCAGATGAGGAAAGAAACAGAAACAGAGTCGGTCTGGCTTCTTCTGTTTGTGGGTCCACTTCACTTTTCCATGCCCAGTCTTTGACCATCAGGAGATGGGAATTAAGAATTTGATATATCTTGGCTCTCTTTCCAACATGGATTTGTAGCTTTTCATTGCACACACATGATTCAGAGGTCTTTTTTTTCTTTTCTTTTTTTTTTTTTTTTTGGTTTTTGGGCCACACCCGGTGACATTCAGGGGTTACTCCTGGCTATGCGCTCAGAAGTCGCTCCTGGCTTGGGGGACCATATGGGGAATCGGGGGATCCAACTGTGGTCCGTCCTAGGCTAGCACAGGCAAGGCAGGCAGGCACCTTAACTCCAGTGCCACCACCCGGCCCCGATTCAGAGGTCTTGATCAAAGAGGGAGAATAAAGGTAAATTCATATGTGCAATATTCTTATCTTTGATATTAGGCTCTTATCTTGGCTTCCCTGAAAGTAAAATAGATGATTTTTCTGAACTGCACTTAGAAATTTTCTGTTAGGCAAAAGCTATGCAAGAAGGCACCTGAGTGTCATGTAACACTGTGACTTTGTTCAAAAGAACAAGGCAGGGTAGATGTGTTTATAAATGGTTTTAGCTGGAGTGTGAAGTGAGTTCAAAAGTAGCAGTAATAATAATGATAAGAAAAAAAAAAGTCCAGCTTGACGCCTTTAAATAAGGCAGGTGTAAAGAATTAGTGCTAAATAGTTTGGCATATATATATATATATATATATATATATATATAAATATTGATTTTTGGGTCACACCTGGCAGCGCTCAGGGGTTACTCCTGGCTCCATGCTCAGAAATTGCTCCTGGCAGGCATGGGGGACCATATGGGGCACAGGGATTCGAACCGATGACCTTTTGCATGAAAGGCAAATGCCTTACCTCCATGCTATCTCCCGGGCCCCTGGCTTATATTTTTCTTGTTATGTTTTATCCACCTTTGAATTCAGCAGCAAAAATGTAATAATAACTGGAAAATGGGTAAGCAAATTCTCATTGATTTTTCAGTACGATTAGGTCTGTTTCCACTCTCTGTCCTTTATGGTTCTGCTTGTTAGAGTCTTCTTTAATTAACTCCAACCATTTTCAAATATTTCATGGTCGGACAGACATAGCCATTCTTCCTTTTCCAGACAGGAACCCAAACTGCTTAAGACAGTCTATCAAATCTTGATGAAATGTCTGTACTCTGTTATTCACATCAAGCTTTTGAACATTATTCATAAGGTGTTAGCGAGCCTTTTTCAACAACTGTGTAACTCAACAGCTTAGTAATGTTATTAAAACACATTTTCTTTTGCCTTATGTAAAACTTACAATACAAAAGAACCAAAGTAAAATGGTAACAGGGGCCAGAGAGATAGCACAGTAGTAGGGTGTTTGCCTTGCACACAGCTGATCCAGGATGGATGGTGGCTTGATTCTTGGGATCCCAGATAGTCCTCTGAGCATACCAAAAGTAATTTCTGAGAACAAAGCTAGGAGTAACCCCTGAGCATTGCCAAGTGTGGCCCAAAAAAACCGAAAGAAAGAAAGAAAGGAAGGAAGGAAGGAAGGAAGGAAGGAAGGAAGGAAGGAAGGAAGGAAGGAAGGAAGGAAGGAAGGAAGGAAGGAAGGAAGGGAGAGAAAGAAAGAAGGATAGATAGATAGATAGATAGATAGATAGATAGATAGATAGATAGATAGATAGATAGATAGATAGACAGACAGATGATAGATAGATAACAGGACAGAAGGAATCATTGAAATAATAGAGATCTGAGTGATAGCTCTAAGGGCTGAGCATGTGCTTTGCATGCAGGTTAAATTTCTGGCACCTCGAGGTCTCCCAAACACAGGAGCTGCCCCCTGAACATAGGTGTGAACCCCAAAGCAAAAATTTTTATATGTATAATATATTTATTTAAGCACCATGATTACAAACATGTTTGAAGCTGGGTTTCAATCATAAAAAGTACACGCCCGGAGCCCGCAAGATGGCGTTAGAGGTAAGGTGTCTGCCTTGCAAGCGCTAGCCAAGGAAGGACCACGGTTCGATCCCCCAGCGTCCCATATGGTACCCCCAAGCCAGGGCAATTTCTGAGCGCTTAGCCAGGAGTAACCCCTGAGCATCAAATGGGTGTGACCCGAAAAACAAACAAACAAAAAAAACAAACAAAAAAAAAGTACACGCCCTTCACTAGTGCAAAAGCAAATTTAAATGATAGAATGATATCCTGAATTATTTAATTAAGGCAGTTTGGCACCTGCTAGCATAAAGATATCAGAATCTATAAGTTTCCTTGCAGAAATACAATTGTTGCAAGCTGGTTAGGTAAGAAGGAAAAGATGCTACTGAAAGGATTTAATGCTAAGTATCACAAAACTTATCTACCAGCAAATATTCTTGGATTAAAATCTCAGTGGAAAATAGGAGTATGATCCTTCTTTCTAAGGCTTTGATGGGAAATTTTCCACCTCTGGAAAATTTCTGTGACAGAAAACTTTTGATTCTTTGTGTGTGCGTCCACCCA
>PVKC010038901.1:0-12654 GCA_004027635.1 Crocidura indochinensis
AAAAAAATTATTTGAATTCACCAACTACTGTGAATTTCTGAAAACATTTCTTCTCTAGGTATTTTTTTCTGCACTGACAGTTGATGAATAAGGACTTTAAAAGATACAAAAGAGTTCAAAACAAAAAATGTTTTGTATGGGTTTTCTTTACTATTTAAAGATGTCATTTATGTGATATTTTTACATAGAATAAAACAATACAATTACTTTATTTCATTAGCTATCAAATACATCTTTTGTTGCATTAGTAACCATAAATATATCTTTATTTTTTCCTACTTATGCCATAATGCTATTTTGGGATGCTGAAAACTAAGAACTAAATTATTAATTTGACTTCTATAGCACTTCATTTTCTATTTGTAAAATATAAACTAATTTTTAATATTTCATCCCCCAAATCTAGGGACAACTTATGTAAAATGCTTTTAAAATTTTTATATATAAAGCATTGTGATTTACTCTTTAAGCATGTGACCATAAGCAATCTTAACTTAAAGAGATGTTTTGGGAATGTTTAGTGTGGACAGTTAGACTTTAAAAAGCTACTTTTTTTAATGCATAGTTATTTAGCAAATGATCATTATACAAAGAGACAATTTTATAAACAATATATGAAGCTTTATGCAAAATTGAATATGAAATTATAGACTTTAATTATGAAGTATCTAAATACATTTTTATACTTTATTCTCCATCTTGCTAACCCTTGTTTGCAGTATAAATGAATTTCAAAATACTTACTATGACAAGAAAATATTTATTTGTTTGGCCTTTTGTGAAAGTAATGTCTGTTGCTAGGTAGGTTCACAAAAAATAAAAATTTACACAAACTACTGAAGTTTAAGTGCATTGCTTACTGTATTTCATTAGTTTTGCAGTGGTTCTTTGCTCTTTACTTTTTCCTATGCTCAAATTTCTTAAAATCTACAATTCTATTTTAATCAACTTTGTATGGCCAGAAATTAGTGTCATGATGGATGGAGTATGGTAAGTATACCAGAGTTACTTACTGACTATTTGGAAATCTAATTTTAATAGGAGAAAATGACGGGGAAAAGAATCAGCACACAGCTGTTTAAAATTATTAAAAAAAATCATTCTAAATTGGTGTGTTAAATGCGAGAAGAATCAGCATCTGCCTACAAAAAGAATGTGGAAAAATAAGTACAATGATTTTATACATAATTATAGATAAAATAATACAATTTTTAATGATCTGTCAAATATTTCTTAGGAAAAATGTGTTCCTGTTTTTTAAAGATTTGATAAAAAATAATAATTTACTATGATAACAATAAGAAAAAATGAGATATCTGAAGTTCTGTTCTTGGAAATTAAAACTGACAAAATGCATATAAGTCAGACTGTTTTGAATTATATGTTTTATTTTTATTTTATTTATTTTTTGGTCTTTTGGGGCCACACCCAGCAGCACTCAGGAATTACTTCTGACTCTTTGCTCAGCAGTTACTTCTGACAGGCGCAGACATGGGGGACCATATGGAATTCCTGGAATCGAACCAGGTTCATCCTGGGTACATCACAAGCAAGACAAATGCCCTACCGCTGTGCTACCTCTCCAGCCCCTGAATAATTTTTATTTTGACCGACGTGAATTACAAGTCTTTCATGGTAATATTTAAGGTACAGAGTGACACTGAATCAGGGGTTATATTTTTTAAAGTAACTGAGCAACAATCAAAAATAAAATAAAATAAAATAATAAAATAAAATAAGAAGAGAATATAATAAGGAAATTACAGAGTAAAATTTTGTCAGATTTATTTTAAAAACATTATAAGGATATACTTTCATATTACTTTATTGAGAAAACACACAGTCTTATAGACTAATGCTGCCTTAATTCAAAATGGATTTTTTAAAACATGTATAAGTTGCTTATTAAATATAAGTGATTTTAATTGTTAGAAAAGGTTTTAAAAGGTATAAAGATGTATATCTATTTTTGTTTGAGGGCCATACCTATCTGTGCATTTATCTAGTCAGGACTTATTTCTATCTCTGTGCTCAGGATCACTCCTAGCAGTGTTCAGAATACTGTTGCAGTATCAGATATTAAACATTATTGGTCAAGGGAAGGCAAGCATCTTTTTGGTTTGGTTTGTTTGTTTTGGGGCCACACCCAGTGGTACACAGGGGTTACTTCTGGCACTGCACTCAAAAATCACTCCAGGCTCAGGGGACCATATGGGATGCTGGGGATTGAACTCAGGTCCTTCCCTGGTTGGTCACTTGCAAGGCAAATGTCCTCATGCTGTGCTATTATGCTGGCCCCTGCATCATAGTCCATATACTATCTCTTAGGCTCTGTGTTATAGCTAAATTTTACATAAAATATTTTCTTTCTATTAGGTAATTTTATGTCAGGTTTGCCTATATGAAACTATTAATTTCTTTAGAGTACTTGAAATTTACTGGTCAAGTTAACAAAACAATGAAGTAGATTGTGAAATTTATATTCCAGTGTTAATTAAAGACATTTGATTTTATTAAAGACTTGATTGACATGTCCTTGGATGATGGTAATTGCAACTCACCAGAAATCCTTTGTAATTGTGAAACATTGACAGGCAGTTTCATAGAAAATGTTTGTGAAGTGCTTTCAGCTTATTTCCATAAGAAAACCACCTTCTTTTGAAAAAATAAAAACATAGTTCATAGTTTTTATTATTTATTTGTTTATTTCGATTCAATCTAATATTGGAATCCATGTTTTATAAACTTTGAAGAAAGTGCTATTTGCCAACATCTTATTTCATTTCCAGGAGATAAATATTTGAAGTAATTTTGTAAACATAGTGAGTATGTACTAAGTTTAAAAAGGTCACATAGTATTTTCTTTTTTCAGATAGCAAGGTTACAAAAGTGCCATTATTTACACTATGGTAAATAAATGTATGACACCTTTGCTACCAATAAGATACCAGGACATGCATAAACTTAAGGGGAACTCAGCCCAGTCTACCAGATATATCCCTGGATTTCCCTGGTGTGAAGAACTGAAATAACGCCTCTGGGTTCCTCAAAAGGCCCATTGTGGATACTTTTTCCCTGCATGGATAGTCGAAGAATTTTGGAAGAGATAAATCCATGGTTGGCATTACATTTTATGTCATTATTTGGCTATCTCTCCTTTGTAAAATCTCAGGCAAAAATATAACCTCAAACAAATTCTTTTCAGAAATCCCAGCACCAAAGATTACTAAGAGAAACTCTCTTCTGGATAATATTTAGCCCCAAAATCAAAGACAATATTTTTTCTCTTTTTCAAATGTGACCTTGCAGTGACTAGTAATCAAGGGCATAGCCAGAATACAGATTCTGGGCTATTGACCCTTCACCGAAAATGGGAACTGCACCTTAGGGATTTGGCTCCTTCCTTGACCTCTAAAATAATAGAGTTCAACTCAGTGAAGACAAGGTTCCTAGATTTTTTTCCTACTTAATAATTCCTTATTTTGCATTTGAAGTTAATTGTTAAAAGCTGCCTTGAGTTGTGACCTTCTCCTTTGTAACTCAGAATTCTTACAGCTCACACCCATAGCTTAAGTATTGTTTACTGTCAAACTTTGCTTTCTGATTGTAAACATTCTTCTCTGTACCTATGACTGGCTTTACCCCTTATAATACCTCCCGCTTAAAGATTAAACTTGTCACACTCCTGCCAGATGTATTGACCCCTCATACTTTTGTATGGTTTCATTATTTCATATTTCATATTTCGCTGCCCTTGCAACCTTGAAATGGTTACATTGAAATCCCACTGGCACTTTAGGACAGAAGCCACCTTCAGCACTAAGGTGCTCAAGACCTTCCACTTCCTACTATCCTTATGTTGATTTTAGTCTTTCCCTAGTCACTCTAAACTTCCTTTTTCTCAGTCCTCTTAGTAACTGTCCTGTTGTGATACTCCAATAGTCTGTTTTTACTGGATGCTATTCTTTCCCTTTTTGGTTTTATTATGTTACATATGACTGATATCATCTGGCATATGTCCTCTCTTGACTTATTTTACTTAACTTGCTCTCAAGTTTCATCCATGGTAGTAAGGGCAAGACTTTATACTTAATCATGGCTCAGTGTTATGCCATTACATATTTTATACCATAGATTTTTTTTATCTACTCATGTGTTATTAAGTACTTGAGTTGTTTCCAAAGCTTAGATTTTGTAAATAATGCTGAAACAAACATGTGTGTATATATAATTTTGAGTTAGCATTTTTTTTTTGTTGTTCTTGGGATCAATATTAAGGAGTTGATCTGTTGGGATCTGGGGATCAGTCCCTCTCTCTCGAGCAGTGTCTCCAGCATTTCAAGGAGAGTCAGAAGTCAAAGGGTTATTTATTTTCTGGTGTCAAGGTGACACCAGGGCCAGTGCCCAGAGATGAACCCCAGTGCAAAGACCCCGAAACACAAAACTCACAAGTTTTTATACAGCAAAGGTACAGCATTATCATTCCTTACTTTACAGCTGTGGTCTTTATCTTAGAAAAACATCCTTTATTATGCAGGGTAAACATTACATTTAGGGCTGCATTTCTACCCTAAAGGGTGGGGGTGGCTATTAGGGGGTATCTTCTCCCCTGGAGATAGCTCATCTTTTGTTGTCACTGGCTTGTGACTCTGGCTGGGCCAGGTGAGAATTGAGGGGAAATGGCCTTATCCTGTTGTTTCTGACTTGTAACAGCCAGAGTCAGGGTCGCTGAGAGTTTCACAGGGGAAACTCTTAAACCAAAAAGAACTCCTTATAGGAAAAACTCCTTTCCTTTTCAGATTCACTGGTCATATGGAAGTTATGTTTTTAATTTTTTGAATAGTAGTTATACTCAGGTTCATAGAAACTAAGCCAGAGGATGTTTCCACTAATAATGAACCAATCAACATTAGTTGTTTTTGGTTTTATGAATAAAGCCATTCTCACTGGTATGAAGTGATATCTCATTTTCACTTATACTTGCATTTATTTATTTATTTATTTTTTATTTTTCTGGGGGGATTCCTGTTTCTGAGATTGGAAGTCACTAATTATGGTGCTTGCGTTGTGTGTGTGTCATACAGTGCTAAAATCAATTGCAAAGCATGCTCTTTAGCCTTTTGAGCTATCTTCATGACCCCTGCAATTTTCTTCTAATAAGCAATGTTGGGTACTTTTTCACAGGTCTTTTTACTACTTGTATGTCTTCTCTGAGAGTTTTAGCTCCTCGTCTCATTTTTTTTGACCTTTTTTCTATTTAATAGTTATTTCCACTGGGAAGTATAGTATCATTTGCCTTTCATTAAGTTCTTGCTTGATGAGTAAAAAATGAGAAACTCCTGAGATTGATAATAAGAAACCATTGAGACTTAGTCTCTCTCTAATTTCTCTTCTTGGAAGATTAGCCCTCATTAAAGGAAGCTATACCTTCTGGGAAAGCCAGACTAATATGGAGAGGCTCTGGAGAATGAGTTAAAGATATATGAATCTCAAACTCACCCTCATAATTGAATTCATATACTCCAGGTAGAGATGTACAGGTTTATTTTTCCTATAATCATTTGTTTTGATTCCAAAGAATTATAGCGTTTGTTGCCCTCTACACACAGAGAATGTGTTCTTATTAGGAAATTAAGGTGGTCTCTCTTCTGAGGTGGGGCTAGGCATTCCATGAAATCCTATGAAAGTTCTGACATAATTTCATTATTTCAGAGTCCCTCTCCTGAAACACTGATACCCTCTCCTTGTATATACATTTCCTCTTTCATTGCATTATCTTATTCATATCTCTGTCAGCACAAAACAAAGGTATAAAATTTAACAAGGTATTGATTTATTGATAGGATAAAATACTTACCTCTGTACTAAAACTGTATTGTATGAGACTGACTTTGATTTCTTGAATCTACTTAATCAGATTTATATTCATATTAATTTTCCATCAATATCTAAAAATAGTATATTTGAGAAAAGTCATAGTTGTTTGTTGAAAAACATTAAGGACCAAAATAATCACTTATTTTTTAAAAATTATGTATAAAAAGCTAGATAAATTTACATGCCCAAGATTTAAATGCAGGGTCAGGAACAGTTATACAAGGTAAAAAAACATTACTTTCTCTTATATTTAATGGTTTATATTACTGGTTATTAAATGTAGTCTGATTAACATATATGATTATATTAGAATATTTCCTTATATTATTTAAAGTTACCATCTAGTAAACTTTAAAGGGTGTAAATCAGGAATAATTCTTGCTAAAATTGGTGTGCTTTTATGTCTTCTAGGACAGAAATTAATCTCTGAATCTCATACAATCAATATAAAGATGAAGATAATACAAAATAACCCATATATACTTGTACTTTATGAATGAATGCATGTTATCATGAATGCATGTTAAGAATAATGTGCATAGAATCTAAAGTAGGTGACATTTTCCCCAGCATCTTCATTATTTTGCAAGAGAATGTCAGACTATAGTGTTCTCTGCTGGTTGATTCTTATTTGCTTATAATATAGGAGTTAGAGTTGGTCTAATAATAGGAAATGTGAAAGTCATATATCAATTTGCTTTTACATTTTAATAATTTTAAGTCATGTCAATTTTCAGTTGCCTTTAACGCTTTCATTTATATGTAGATGTTTGATGGATACCAATGCATCATTTGCTGTGGCTAGTTATTAATTTTAACTGATGGATTAAAAAATGTAGCCTTTACAGACTTCTAGAATTCACTTGTGAAGTACAATTATAATTGCAATTTCAAGTAGTTTTGCATAAAAAACAAAGCCCTGAGCACAGCCAGGTCCTAAAACAAAATATTAAAGTTAAGTGATTTAATCCTCTTTGTAAAAGTACTTTTTGCAAGTTTACTGAATGACTCTATTAAATCAATAACATTAAACTATATATTTTTATGTTTAATCTTATTTTCTCCTTTGACACAATTGTTTATTATAGTTAAATGGAATGATTAAGACCTTATAGATTTTTGTTTAATTTTATTCTATTAAGTCTTTTCTTAGCCTGACCAGTAAATACATAGTAATATACATTTATAAGAACATATGTTTTGTTTCTTAGTTGGCTTTGCATAAACTCAAATTTTCATTTGTCCTAGTTAACATTTTATAAAGCATTGTTTAATAAATTCAGAAGAGAAAATAGGCAAAGATATTTCATCTTCTGAAAGTGGTAGACATATTCACCTAACAATCTGCAGTTCAATGTGCAAATTCACCTAACAATATGCATTTAATTAATAATTATGTGTTGTTTTTTGAGCTACATCTGATGGAGCTTGGGATTACACCTGGCTTTCTTGGGGGTTGCTACTTCTGGTGTTTGAGGATAATGTGTTAGCTGGAGATCAAACCACCATCAGCAAGTCAAAACATTACCTATCTTTTCAAGCCCTTGGAAATTATTCAAATAGATTTTGACTGAATCAGGAATATAGTATTAGACATCGTTGAATGGCACTCATACAGTTCATAACTTTGTACATTGACATTGTAATAATGGAATAGAGTATTGACATTTGGGACAAAGAATAATTATCCAGGAATATTGTCCAAGTACATGATAACACACGAATGGATAAAGAAATAGTAGTATATATACACAATGGACAACTACTAAACTATAGGAAAAGATGAAATCATGAAATTTGCTGCTACATAGATAGAACTAGAAGTTCAATGAGGGAAGTCAGTCAAAGGGAAAGGGACATTGATATTTCTGATATGGGATATAAAGAAGCGGTATTGGAATAACAAATTCCAATGGCAACAGAACCTGAGTCAGTCTACAGAATTGAGTTTACCAAGAGCATAGAATGAAGTGATTGGGAGGGAGACTTGGGACATTGATGGAAGGATGCTAACATTCCAGGTGTAGATATGGTGTTAAAACATTGTATGCATTTTTGGAGACTAGTGAAAAAGTACAACAATTAAGGAACTTCCCTTGTATGCATCCAACCAGGATTCTATTCTTTGTACCAAATATTGTTATCCAAGCATTGTCAAGGCTAAGCCCTGAGAACCACTGTGTGTGACCAAACATTTTTTTCCTCCAGTACTAACATACTGTAAAGATCAATGTCTCAATAAAAATTGACTTAAGATAACAACAAAAATAATACAAAAGTAATTAGAAGAAAGGAAATAAAAAGTCATAGAGGCTAAATAAGGTATTTGCCTTACATCAGACTGACCACTAGATTTGATCCCTAGAACCACATATGGTCCCCAAGGATTCTCAGGATTGATCTCTGATCACCACTCTATGAGTAATCCCTAAGAATTGCCAGGTTTGGCCCTTCAAATAAAAACAAATCAATAAAAACAAGAGCAGAAATCAATGATATGAAATCAAGAAAACAGTCAATAAATACATGAACTATTTTTGAAAGAATAAATCAAATGCAAACTCTTATATCTAGTCACAAAGCAAAAGGTATTAAGACCCAATACATCAAATTAGAGATAAAAAGGGAGAAATTACAACAGACAATTAGAAAATTTAAAGATTATAAGAGATTCTATGAATAATTATGCCACTAAACTGGAGAAAGTATAAAAAAATACTTGCAGTTTTAGAATCATACAACCTCCAAAGACTGAATCAAGAGGAAGTAGAACAATAATAAACAAGAGCAGACCATTCATAAGTAAGGAAATTCAAATAGTAATTTAAAATATCTCCAATTCTTACCTTCCCCCATAGGTTCTCTAGTGAGTTCTGTCAAAATTTCAAAGAGTGGGGCCTGAGAGGTGGTGCTAAATGTAAGGTGTCGGCCTTGCAAGCACTAGCCATGAAAGAACTGCGGTTTGATCCCCCGGGGTCCCATATGTCCCCACAAGCCAGGGGCAATTTCTGAGCGCTTAGCCAGGGATAACCCCTGAGCATCAAACGGGTGTGGCCCAAAAAAACAAAAAAAATTTTTTTTTTCAAAGAATTGAAACTCTTCAAACTCTTCCCAAATAGGGAAGAAAAAGAAAATATTCTTTATAACTTCTACAAAATTATCTTTTCCATAATACCAAAAAGAGACAGATATTACTAAAAACCAATTTTATAAATATTCACAATGAATGTCACAACAATCAGGCAATAAAGATATAAGATGACTGAAACTCAGACATGAACATTATCTGTGGGGAAAAAAACCCTTGTATTATGAACAAGATTTAAATAAATTAAATTAAAATGGACCAAATTGGAAAAGGAGCTAAATTATGATTCTTTATAGGTGACACTATAATTTACATACAAAACTCTAATAAAAGACTTCGTCAAAATTTTTTTAGCAATAATAAACCAGTAAAGCAAGGTAACAGGCTATACAAAATCATGTACCATTTCTGTGTAAAAATAATGACTTTTTCAAAACAGCATTCCAAAATACCTAATCCTTGGAATAAACAGAAAACGTGAAAGAATTACACATCAAAAACTCTAAGGTACTACCAATTGTCCTTTGATCATGGCTCAGGCTTAGTCCTGAGCACTGTCAGTCAGGATAGCTCCTGAGCATAATTATTTATAGTTCATTATCACTTCGTCCTACCAAAAACATTGATGTTACAAAGCAAGTAAGTCATGGGTATTTAATTTACATAATGAAATATTATGCTTTAATTATTAGCTATTTACAAGTAGCAAATAGAGAAATATGATTGACCAAGGTTCAAACTTGGCAACATATAGTCCATTGAGAATTTTCTGTGTGCAGCTCTGGAGGGCTCTAAACGTCATTGTGGTGGCATGGGTTATCCCCATCACCACTGGTTCTGAGCAGCAGTACATTCTTGGACCCTTATATTGAATTTTATTGTTGGCTGAGAATTGTTGATGGAATTTCCAGGACTCCTGACAACATCTTGGAAGGTTCCTCCAAAATAAGTAAATTAATTAAAAAGCATAAAATAATAAATTTCAAATAATCATGAAATATTTATATATAGAGTAACCTGAAACTAATGTAAATCATACCTCAAAAATGATGTTATTTTGTTATAATAGATATGTATTATGTTGAATTTAAAATTTTAATTATGTTATATGTCCCACTACTGGTGAATCTATTTTGCATAATAAACAAATTAATTATAATAAGAAGTTTTGATGTGACCAAATTTATTGTTTTATTATGGGCATCTCAATAATTTAATGTAAATTAATACTATGGAGGAATAATGAGTTATTTCCTTGCATATTTTAAGGCATTAATCTTTGCTTATTAAGTGAACATAATAAGAAAAAGACAAAGGGAAAGAAAGCATAGGGGAGATTAACAGAAGGCAAATTTTACCTAAAAAATATTCAGCTATCACTGACATAATACAAGTATAAATGTACTTTATTCTTTCTCAGAGAGTATAATCAACAACTTCTAGTAGTGTGAAAGTAGACAAATACCCACTACAACCTGATTACCTTAGTGTGTCTTGAAAAATATGCACAACTCAAATGGATATGTGAATCCCAGTGAAAACCTATGAATTTTTTTATTTTGGACATCAAATAAATTCCTTTGAGACGCATTTCTCTCAACTATAAAATGAGGATAATTTGGGGCCAGAGAGACAGCATGAAAGCATTTGCCTTGCATGCAGAAGGACGGTGGTTTGAATCTCGGCATCCCATATGGTCCCCCGACCCTGCCAGGAGCGATTTCTGAGTATAAAGCTAGGAGTAAACCCTGAGTGCTGCCAGGTGTGGTCCCCCAATAAAACAAACAAAAATATGAGGATAATTTTTCATACATTAGAGTTGGTGTAGCTCAAAGGAAATAGTTTTCTGAGCAGCAAACTAAGTAAGTACTTAGTGAGCAATGGCTATTTGCTTTTATAATGGAGTAGTTTGCCTTTTCTCCTTATTAAAATCATAAATATATGAAGTGACAAATGGAGAAGTGTTTGGAGACAAAGGGACACTTTGCTAAATTAAGTTCATTTTGCCTAAGGGGCAGAAATAAAAGAACAGATGGATGATTTTGAGCAATAGTTCTATTTCATTCTCTTATCTTAGATGTTAACCTAAGAAAATTTGATTGTCCTATGTGAATGGGAAAATATTAGCATTGTTGACATTAGAAAGATAGATTACTACATAACTTGTATAACTTATATTCTTAAGCTTCATGATGTTCTAGGAAAATATATAAATAGTGACATCTTTTACTACTATAGAAAAGCAAGATGTGGGGCTTGGAACCTGGAAGCCACGTTGGTAGTGCCCAGATGAAGGAGCAGAATTCAAGACAAAGAGTCAGTGGAGGATCTGCAATGCTGCCAATCCTCCTTATCAAGGAATTCCCAACACAGGACATAGAAAACACCACACTACAATCTTGACAATGTGGAAACAATGTAAGCCTCCCATGTTTAGAGAATGAAGGTGGTAGCTCTGATGATGCAAAAAGTACCGATCATCTATTTAGTCTCTTAGATAAGAACTCTAGGGAAGAAATATGAAGGATGTTCATAGAACACAAAGAAAGTATAAAACAAACTGAGCATGAGACAAATAAAAGTCAAGATGACATGAGTAGAAAGAGAAAACTTTAAACTGAAATATGAGGACTGAAAAAATTGGTAGGTGAACTAGAAGGTGAGATGTACAACAATTTTATACAACAAAACCCATGAAGTATCAACAATCAAGGACATCATTGCAGAGAAACTCCCAGAGATAAAGAGTTCATGCAACCAAATACTACAAGCCCAAAGAGTATTAGCCAAAAGAGATGCAAAAAAAAAGCACCCAGACGTCACATTCTAGTTATGATGAACAAGCTATAGAAAGAAATGGAATGATGAAAGCAGCAAGATAAAAAAAAATGGTTAATTACATTAAAAGGAACATCTATAAGATTTACCTCAAATTTGTCACAAGTAACCTTCCAGGCAGGCAGTGATGAGACATAGTGAAAAAACTCAATTAAATTAATTCTTTGCCTAGAATAACACACCCAGCTAGGCGTATTCAGGTTTGAAGGAGAGATACACAGCTTCATGGATAAACAACAGCTTTGAAATTATACAGACTCAAAACTAGCCTTTAAGGATGAACTGAAGATCTACTTTAAGATAAGACAGATCAGGGGGCCGGGTGGTAGCGCTGAAGGTAAGGTGCCTGCCTTACCGCGCTAGTCTTGGACGGCCCGCGGTTCGATCCCCCATGCCCCATATGGTCCCCCAGGCCAGGGACGACTTCTGAGCGCATAGCCAGGAGTAACCCCTGAGCATCACTGGGTGTGGCCCAAAAACCAAAAAAAAAAAAAAAAAAGATAAGACAGATCACAAGACACACCAAACTCCTAGTAAAAGCTGACACTAAATCACAAAACAAACATCTCTCAATGTCAATGGACTGAATATAGTAGGTAAGACACAGAGAAGCAAAATGGATCAAAAGTTGAATCAAACGTTTTGCTGCCTACAAGAAACACATCTGAATAGTCAAAACAAACATGGACTCAAAGTCAAAGATTGGAGGATAATCAGTCAAGCAAACAACTCCCTTGAAAAGGCATGCCATAATAATAACACAGGCTTTAGACTTAGTAAAATTATAAGGGACAGAGAAGGACAATTGTTAATAATCAAGGGATATGTACAACAGGAAGAATCACACTTTT
>PVKC010038902.1:0-12665 GCA_004027635.1 Crocidura indochinensis
GTTAGGAGAGTTATTGGTATAAGTTCACCTATTAACTACAAGTTAAAGCTTCCTTTTTATATTCATTGATAGTTTTTTCGTGAGGGGGGGGTAAAAATTCTAAATTTGTTTTTCAAAGAAGTTAATGGTGGGGTCTGGGATGGTAACATAGCAATTAAGGTGTTTGCTTTGCACAACAACCTACCTGGGCTTGATCCCTGCATCACATATGGTGTACCAAAGCCCTTCCAGGAGTAATGCCTGAGTATGGTCAAAGAGGAGGGAGAGTACAAATAGATAAAATCTTGCCTTTGAAAAATGGCAATATCTACCCACCCCATAATTTGCCAAGGCTTTTGGATGGAAGCAGAGGAACTTTGTTTTGACAAGTAAATATGAGGAATGAGCAGGGAGAATATTTCCAATGATAATGATAGTACTAAACAAATCACAGAGGATGGGATATGGTGAATTTTGGGGTCTGTATCTTTTATCACATAGCTTCCCAATAAGGTATCATGCTGAATAAAATGTGTCAGTGTAGAAATTCACTTGAGTGTCCACAATCTTCTGCAAAGCTCTTTGTGAGACCCACTGCTTCTCTACAACACATATACTGTGTTTTCTCAGGGACTTTGTAGTCTACATCTGCAAGAAATCAGAGCTCTTCTGTTCTATGCAGATTTACAGAACCTATTTCTGTCAAATTTTCACCCCTTTCTCTTTCAATATAATCTTGTTTTTCTTTCATCTGGGATTATTTCTTGTTTCTTTTCTTTTCCCAACACTGTCCCGAGAAATTTCTTTCTCTTGTGTATTTGATTGTTAAATTGTCACTATTTGAGAATTCTATTAGCCTCCTTTGTAGAGTACCAAGACTTTAGGCTTTCAAAAATAATAGAGACTCTAGAATATATTCTTTATTTTTTTCATATTATTTTTGTAAGCAGAAGAATTTGGTAGCTGATGTGAATTAAGGCAATATTGGAAAATGCAGGTAGAAAAGGCCAGTGCATATCAGGATTTCAAAATATTCTTTTTCACACATAGATAAAACACTCCATGACATTGAGACTAAAGGCATCTTCAAGGATGAAACATCACTCTCCAAACAAGTAGAAGTGAGAATAAACAGATGGGAATACATTAAGCTGAGAAGCTTCTACACTTCAAAGGAAATAGTGACCAGGATACAAAAGCCATCCACGTAATAAGAGAAACTATTCATTCAATATCCAACAGATTAGGGGCTAATATCTAAGATATAAGATATACAAGGTGCTGACAGATCTTAAGAAGAGAAAACCATTTGACCTATCAAAAAATGGGAAGAAGACCAGGCACTTTCTCAAAGAAGAAATACAAATGGCTAACAGGCACATGAAGAAAATGCTCCACATTATTAATCATCAGGGGGATGCAAATCAAAACAACAATGAGGTGCCATCTGATGTCACAGAGACTGGTACACATCATAAAAATACAAGAACAATCAGAACTAGTGGGGATGTGGAGAGAAAGGAACTCTCATTCACTGCTGGTGAGAATGCCATCTAGTCCAGCCTTTAGGGAAAATAATATGGAGATTTCTCAAAAAAAAAAAAAAAGGAAATTAAACTCCTATATGATACAGCTATACCATTCCAAGAGATATACCCCAGGAACACAAAAGCACAATACAAAACTGCCTTCCCCACACCTATATTCATTGCAACACTATTTACAATAACCAGAATCTGGAAACAACCAAGATGACCATCAACAGATGGATATCTAAAGAAATTGTGGTACAATACACAATGAAATATTATTCAGCCTATTGAGGGATTAAGTAATGAAATTTCCCTATACTTGGATGGAAACTATTATGCTGAGTAAACTAATTCAGAGGGAGAGAGAATAGAATAGTCTCACTCAACTATAGGTATTAAAAAAAGATATTATTGTAATAATACCCAGAGACAATAAAGGTAAGGACTGGAAGGACTGGCTCACGGTATGAAGCTCACTACAAAGAGTGGTGAGTAAAGTTAGATAAATAACTATACTAACAACTATCATGACAATGTTAATGAGTGAGAAGTAGAATGCCTGTCTTGAATACAGGCAGGGGATGGGGAGGAGGGAGAGGGGTACATTGGTGGTAGGAATGTTGCATTGGTGAAGGGGGGTGTTCTTTTTGTGACTGAAACCCATCAACAAAAATGTTTGTAATCATGGTGCTTAAATAACGATATTAAGGCAAACAAGCAAGGGGTCGGAGTGGTGGCGCAGCGGAAAGATGTCTGCCTTGCACGCACTAGCCTAGGATGGACCATGGTTTGACTCCCCCAGTGTCCCATATGGTCGCCCAAGCCAGGAGAGATTTCTGTGCACATAGCCAGAAGTAACTCCTGAGCATCACCTGGTGTGGCCCCAAAACCAAAGACAAGAGAATAACCAAAAACCAATATATATATATATATATGTATATATATATATATATATATATATATATATATATATATATATTCTGTTCTCTGTGGTATACCTGGTAGAAAATTCATTTCCTAATTCATTATGAATTTTCAAATTTTTTATGGGGCCTATATGTTAAGGAATCACTGGAAATAAAGACAATTTTTAGTTTTACTGAATATTATGTGGCTTTTATATTTTCTAAGTTTTGTGATATTGGAGGTACTTCTACCACAAAGTAAGTGCATATGAAAGCTTTCTGAAAACTCTCAGGCTAGATGTAACTGCAGATTGCAATGGATGAGTCTTCAAGTTTGTGAATATTGGAGTATAATGAGGTGGAAGAATAGAATAAAGAATTGAGGGAGAAGAATATTCTTCTCTGCATATTTTAAAAAAGGCACAAACCTAAACATTTTTTACTATGTGAGGGTGCAATTGAATCATGTATTTCATTTATAATCATTATGCATGATTTTGGTGTTCATCATTATAACTATTCTATGCATTTAACTATTGATTTTTTTATGGTCAATTTCCTTTCTTAAAGTTTGGTCCTGCATTAAGTAAAAATTTCTCATATTACTTTACTCAAAAAATTTTAGCTAGCATTTTACCTGAATTTTGATCTGAAATGACTGTGAAATCTGTCCCTCCCTTACACATCAGTTCTTTTTGTTTATACCTGGGCTTGAAATGGGCCTGATAACCCACAGAGTCATATAAATACATCTGAAAAGTAGAGAAAATGAGCATGCTGGCAAGCCTCTGAAATGTGCCTCCAGATTGTGTATGAAGCCATTCAGAACTTCCCCACTATTCTGCTTATAGCTGACATGCTTCCAACAAGGCTGCCGTCCCAAGAGTTTCGCTGGCATCTCTGTGGTTTGGGGTAAAGTTGTCTTGGTGAGAAACTGTTGCTGATTTTCAGTATTTTTAATTCCTGCTGAACTCTTAAAGAATTGAGCTTTACCTATTGATTAGCTGGATCCTCGAGGAGGTCTAGCCAAAATGATTTGACGATGCTTCCAGCCGAACTCTTTATGTCTATCTTGTTGGTGGCCAGATTCACACTAGTCCCTGGGTGCTTTTTAATTGGAATGGCTGTTCAAACAGTAAGTATAAGTTCAGTTTTCATCTCCCGCCTAACTACTTTCTAGGCTTTTGCTCTTTAAATAGGAGAAAGAGCAGTTTATTTGCCAGTATTGAAGTGAATTCTTTTATATTTGAAAACAGCAGTAGGATGTTTAAAGAAATACAGGAAAATAAGAATGGTTAACTCAATTATCTGTACTAGAGTAAATTAGCAGATTATAATAAACAAGGGAAATGCTATGATTCCTATTACTCTAGGGGTAATATCACACCTACCATTTCTTCTTACACAAAAACTTGTCAAGTAGGTAGATTATATACCTCTCTAGTACTCATAGATTTTTTTTAAGAAAAAAATCAATTGAAAGGGTTCAATTTCTTTTATTATTATTTTAAAGAAACAATATCTTTATTTAAGCACCATGATTACAAACATGTTTGTAGTTGGATTTCATTTATTAAAAAACATAAAACACCCCCTCACCAGTGCAATCTTCCCACCACCAATGTCCCCCTCTCCCTCCTATCCCTGTATTTGAGACAGGCATTCTATTTCTCTCACTGACTACCATTGTTATGATAGTTGTTAGTATAGCTATTTCTCTCTCTCTCTCTCTCTTTTTTTTGTTTTGGGGACACACCTGGTGACGCTCAGGGGTTACTCCTGGCTATTTGCTCAGAAGTCGCTCCTGGCAGGCACGGGGGACCATATAGGGAACCGGGGGATCGAACTGCGGTCCGTCCTAGGTTAGCGCAGGCACCTTACCTCCAGCGCCACCGCCCGGCCCCGTGTAGTTATTTCTCTAACTGCACTTATCACTCTTTGTGGTAAGCTTCATATCATGGTCTGTCCTTCCAGCCCTAACCTCTATTGTCTTTGGATATTATTACAATAATGTCTTTTATGTTTCTTAAATCCCATAAATGAGTGAGACAACACTGTGTCTCTCTTTCTCCTTATGTCTTACTTCACTCAGCATAATAGTTTCCATGTCCATCCATGTATAGGAAAATTTCATGACTTCAATAAATCACTTTTATTTTATTTTATTTTTTGGGGGGGGGGCACACCTGGTAATGCGCAGGGTTTACTCCTGACTATGCGTTCAGAAATCGCTTTTGGCTTGGGGACCATATGGAATTCCAGGGATTGAACCGATGTCCATCCTAGATCAGCTGCATGCAAAGCAAATGCCCTACTGTCATCCCCTCCAAGGGTAAAATGCTAATATTACCTGTTGGCCGGATCAGCCCACTCTGGGATGGGTCTATGGAAGGTAACAAAAGGGTTGCCTGAGGGATGTAAAAGAAGGTATGCAGGAGGAAGCAAGAAGCAACTGGTGGAGTTGGCAGCATGGAGGGATAAGAAATAGGTTTAAGTTCAGGGAAGCTTATGGAGCCTGCTTAAAAGGCTTAAGCTTAGAAGCCACACATGGTGACTGGAACCTTAATAAAGTTGATGTCTCCTGAAATCTGACTGCCTGTGGATCATTTCCTTGCCATCACCCTTAACCTGCAGACCTGGCCAGCGGGAAGGGATTCACCACCATCCTCAACCATCCAGGACTCTATAATTAATATGCAATTCTACACTCTACCACTGCACTATTGCTCTGGCTCCAATAAATCGCTTTTTTAAATATAAAAATTAAAAGAAGGAATGGTGTGTATAATGTTAAAATTACTTTTAACCAATTTGGCTTTTCAAAACTTGAAATAATTAATGTAAAGAGTATAAAAATCTGCTTCACTTTTTCTTTGCATAAAATATAATTAGAATATTTCAGGAATTAAATTTCAATGTAACATGATCATTTAATTGGCATTTTTAATGTTATGATATTTTTACAGAGTAATTTGTTATTAATAATGGTCTATCCATAATTAGATTTTATAAGTAAGAAAGGACAATTTGAAAAAAAAAGGCAACCCAAGAAAAAAGAAACTACAGATACTAATAATTAAATTTGCCAAGAAAAGTACAATCAGAAGTCAACTATGTATATAGGAAAAGCTCCTTCAGCTTACAACCTAGTTTACAGAGAAATTTATATACCTGTTTATCTAAATGTATATAACTATACACTGAATCATTGGAAATAAATTGATGACTAAGTCCCCACTTCAGTATATTGTACACCAACTGCTACTCCTTTAAACAAACCTGACCATGCTAGGGAAGAAACAAGACTAGAAGTACCAACCCACCTTCCAGATGAAGTGAAAGTCTGCACTAATGACTGAAACTTGAATTTTGTAATAAAGCTGAATCTAGATACCCAAGTTATATGAGTACACTTGCCACCCCATTTCTGGGGCTAGAATAATGGTGAAGCTGAAGAGAGGCTCAGAGGTTGAAAACAGAAATTCAGATATTTGTCATGATTACAAATTGAATGTGATCATGTAGGCTGAGTGACAACATGGAGTTCTCTTGATGGTGTTTATTTTCCCACTGACAAAACTAATAAAACACAGTTATTTTTCCCCTTCTCATCATAGCTATAGAAGCAAAGGATAAGCCCAAAATACTAAATCTAGGTAAATAAAACAAAAGAAGCTAAACTGAATGCAGAAAAATGTTACAATCATTGAAAAAAATAAGATGAAAATTTTCAAGTATCAGAGAGAAAATATGAAGACAGAGTGTTGTCAATAGCAAGGGATATAAAGGAACCATTATAATGAAGCATAACAGAATAAAAAATCTCAACTACACATAGAAAAAACTACAAGATATAAAGTACAAGGAGTTCTCATAAGAAAGGTTGCAATATTAAATTATTTCAAGCAGAGATGTTGGTACATTGAGTATATTGAATGATAATAAATCTAATATGGAGGGGCCGGAGCTATAGCACTGTGGTAGAGTGCTTGCCTTACACACGGTGACCCAGGACAGACCTGGGTTTCATTCCCTGTGCTCCATATGGTTCCTCAAGCCAGGAGCGTTTTCTGAGTGTATAGCCAGAAGTAACCTCTGAGTGTCATCCCCCAAAAACAAACAATTCAATATGGAAAGAAAGCAAATAAAGAGATATAATCTCACAAAAGAATGAATATAGTATAGTGAAGATAAAATTTCAGCAAGGACACAATTGGAGGAAGAGAAAAAAATCCCCAATATTTAAGAAAAGTAAAGAAAACCTTTGAGTAATACTTATTTAGAGACTAAAACTCAGTCTAATGAAAATTCTAGAAAATGTAAAGAAAAGACCATGTTTAAAGAAATAATAGTACAAACTCGAGGAAAGGACTAACTGTAAGTGTATAAGAAACAGAGAAGTCCCACATTTCTGAATTTTAAAAACCTATACCAACATATATCCTTACTGAAATTTCAAAGATCAGTGATAAAAATATTGAAAACTACAGAAGAAAATAAAAATGTAATTTGCAAAGAAATTTCTATAGGCTTATACCAGGCTTTTTAGCTGAAACAGAGTAGAACAGAACGTCATATTTACATTTAAGACAAAAATGTATCACCAGATGTAATTATACCTAGCAAATAAGTTTACCTAGCAAAATCATAAAATAATATTATGTCAAAAATGCATTTACAGGGGCCGGGCGGTGGCGCTGGAGATAAGGTGCCTGCGCTAACCTAGGATGGACGATCCCCCGGTTCCCCATATGGTCCCCCGTGCCTGCCAGGAGCGACTTCTGAGCGAATAGCCAGGAGTAACCCCTGAGCGTCACCAGGTGTGTCCCCCCCAAAAATGCATTTAGAAACAAAGAAATACTAATGGAGTTCCACGGGGCTGGAGTGGTGGTGTAGTCTTTAGGGTATTTGCCTTGCACATGCTAACCTAGAACGGACCACGGTGTGATCCCCGAGGTCCCATATGGTCCCACCAAGCCAGGGACGATTTCTGAGCATATAGCCAGTAATAACCCCTGAGCATCACCAGGTGTGGCCCAAATACAAAACAAACAAACAAACAAAAAACAATTAGACCTGTTTTATAAGAAAAGCTGGAAGAAATTCTATAAGAAAAGAATAAACAGAAGTACACAAAATCTTGAGAAAAGGATGAATTTTATCATAGTTGCAGAAAAATAGCCAAGAGTAATATGAAAAATCACAAAACATAAAGAGGGGGTTTGTATTGTGACTTAAGTGGTACAAAAAATATCTTGTATGTACAAGACCCCTGAACTCATGTTCCACATGATCAATTGAACACTACTGGGTACAACTCAGGAATCCTCTGAATAGGACCCATAGTGCTTTCAGTTCTCAGAGTGCTGCATAGAGTGGTTGCAAACTCTCCCAGAACTTCTGGCTGTGACTTGTGTAAAATTAAAATAGATACATGTAATAGAGGAAAATGTACAGTTAAATGGAGAATAATTAAAGTGTAAAAAGACTCCTTTAGACACTTAGTTTGATACAAACCTTATGGTAAGCATACAATTAAAATTTGGTGGGGGTTGTGGTAGTAGTAGAGGGGCAAGCTTTATTTATTTTTTGCCTTGCATTTGCCAGACCCAGTTTGATCTCCAGTACAACATACAATTCTCTGATCCCTGCCAGGAATGGTGACTGAGCACAGAGGTTAAGAGTAAGCTTTGAGCAGCACTGGGAATGCTCCCAAACAAACAAACAAACAAAAGCACAGACATAATTTGGTACAGAGACAGATTTGAAAAAATAAAGAAAAGAAAAGAATCAAGGGGAAACCACGCAATAAAGATAGAAACACATTAAAGTAAAGACAACTACATAAATATAAATGAACACTATACTGTCATAAGCAAGACACATATAAAGAATAACTAAAATATGAAGCAGGAGCAATGGTGCAGTGTTAGGGCATTTGCCTTGCATGCAGCTGATCCAGGACGGATCATGGTTCAATCCCCTGGTGTCCCATATGGTCTCCCAAGCCAGGAGTAATTTCTGAGTGCATAGTCAGGAGTAATCCATGAGCGTCACAGGGTGTGGTCCAAAAATCCCTCCCTCAAATAACTGAAATATGAACAATCTGATCTCCATAGTCAAAGTGAATAAATAAACCAGGATTCATAGTCCTATTCAAAAAAAATCTCACATATAAAGCCAAACATAGGTTCAGCATGAAAGTCTGGAGCAAAGTATTCAAAGCCTCTAAGAAAGACACCAGGGTAAGGAACTGCTGGTTCTTTCTCTGTATTGTTTTCTTTTGTCATAGATGCTGATGCTCAGGGGTTATTCCTGGCTCTGAATTCAGGGATTATTCTTGGAAGGCTTGGAAGACCATATGGAATTCTGAGGATCGAACCTGGGTTGCTGCATGCAAGCAAACACCTTATCCACTGTGCTATCTCTCTGGTACAGAATTGCTTTTCTTACCTAACAATATAAGTTGTAAATGAAAAAAAGGATAACAAATATGGATATTATATAAAGATAAAGGGGTTAATGCACCAGGAAAGATGTAAGTTTTTACATATATGTACCCAACATGGAGGCACCCAGATACACAGAATAATTATTATAAAGCCTTAAGAACAATATTTATAATTATAAAATTTGTAAAATATTTTTTACCAAGATGCAATTTGCAGCATCATTTAGGTAAAAAACAACAAGGAAATAGTCATTAAGTAATGTAATTGAAAACAAAAGATAAACTTAATTTAAACTTAATTTATATGACGACAACTCTAAAAATTGAATAAACATTTTCAACTTAAATGTAATATTCTTGACATTGTATTATATGTTGTGATACAAATGGAGTATTAAGATATGTGAGCATTTAAAGCATAAATCATATTTTATGATCACAGTACAAGATTAAAAATTAAAAAGTTAAAGAGACTAGGACAAACATGTAACTGAACAACATGCTTCTGAAAATATTTTGAATAAATAAAAAAATTGAAATGATGTATGCTCACCTATGTTCATAGATGAATTTAGTATAATAACTTGGATATGGAAACAGTATAAATGCCTAACTTCAGATGAAAGGATCAAGAAGTTGTAGATTTAAACAATGCAGCTGTAAGAAAGGACAAAATCATGTGATGTAACATTATATGAATGGAGCTGGAGGATATTATGATGGGAAAAGTTAAAAGGGACAGAAACACAATTATCTCTTTCATTATGTAATATAAAACAAAGGGATCATTCCTTTAAGAAACTCATATCTTTTATGACCATGGTTTCTTTTTATTTAATTAAAATTTATTTATATATTTATTTAAAATTTTTTTTTATTTAAAGAAAATGAGTCACATAGTTAACATAACTGTTAATTATAATATATTTGTTTCAAGATGAGGGAAAGCAAAGTTATTAAAAATATAGAAAGAAAATAAGGGTCAGAGAGATAGCATGGAGGTAAGGTGTTTGCCTTTCATGCAGAAGGTTGGTTGTTTGAATCCCGGCATCCCATATGGTTCCCTCAGCCTGCCGGGAGTGATTTCTGAGCATAGAGCATAGTGATTTCTGAGCACTACTGGGTGTGACCCAAAAACCAAAAATAAATAAATAAAAGAATATAGAAAGAAAAACTGAAAAATAAAATGGAAGAGAAGAAAAAAGAAAGAATAAAAAGTTTAGTAGTAAATAATTTTGTGAAAATTATTGTATCTCCAATAGAGTCATTAATACAATTGCAGAAGGCTTTGCAAGCTTTTTTAAAAATAAGAAACAATTGGGCCCGGGAGATAGCATGGAGGTAAGGCGGTTGCCTTTCATGCAAAAGGTCATCGGTTCAAATCTCGGTGCCCCATATGGTCCCCCGTGCCTGCCAGGAGCAATTTCTGAGCATGGAGCCAGGAGTAACCCCTGAGCACTGCCGGGTGTGACCCAAAAACCAAAAAAAAAAATAAATAAGAAACAAAAATTATACGATTTAAAAGGTGTGTGTGTGTGTGTGTGTGTGTGTGTGTGTGTGTGTGTATGTGTGTGTGTGTGTGACAGTTGATGTTGTTTACATAGATACAGCAAAATACATGGGGAATAGAAAGGAAAAACCTTTGGCCTAAAAACAGGGAGACTTACCCATGAAGTATCCTGGCATAAGATCAACTCTAGGTTCCACGCATACTAAGTTATCCAATCCAAAGTCTTTCTCTTGGTCCCAGTAAAAGCTCTTCACAATCATGGTTGTTGCTGTCAAGTTTCTGTAGTTAGAGATCCTCGTTTTTGTACAGATCTTATGTTGATGTCAGGATGACATGAAAAGTATTCTGGTTTCATCTCACCATTAGGAAGCAAAGCAGAGAACCCTGCCCAGAAAGCAGGTTGTTGTTGCTACTAAGTTGTCAGGGTGTCATAAGAACCCACTTTGGAGTAAGTTGATGCCAGGGCAGCAGTAGGGCCTTCCCTGGTAGAAGTCTGATTGTTGGTGTTGGTTTAGAAAACTGTGTTTGTTTTCATAGATGGTATCTAAGTGTCAGGAATGAGTGGTCGTTATTGATCTTCTAAAGCCTAAACCAAGTCATTATGACAAGTGTTCAGGGTCTAAAGACCCACTGCAACATAAAATTTATGTATTTTTATCATTATTAGATAAGAACTTTTTTTGCACATGTAAGATTTCTGCATATGAGTATGTCTATGCAAAAAGAAACAATGCCACAAGTACTACTGGTGCATACGGGGGCAAAGATAACAAGCCCAACAATTCCTTTACCCTGATTCTAACATGAACTCAAAGCACTAAAGAAACTTATCTACTAGAATTCCCTACTAAACAGATTCCCCAAAATAGGGAAAATTGCTGCTACATAAGAAGATAGACAATAAGGGTTATACCTATTAAGGAGATATATCTAAAGAAATATTCAAAGGAGACATACATGTCACCTTTAAGTCTTTTGAAATAGCCCCAGTGAGTGTGTGTAAAATATGGTGCACAGCTTCAGTCTGTGATTTGGTCTTATGAAATCTAAAAAAATGGCTCCCAGCAGTTATATAACAAAATATGTCTTTGATTTAGGGGCTCCTCAGAAACCGAATCTAGTAGTGAGCAACAGTCCACAGCGAAGGGAGGTGGGGGAAAAGGAACCAGGGAGAACAAATCAGCAACAGGGGCAGTGACAGCTTCTTCTCAGGCTGAGAATCTGTTTTCACTTTGGGAGCTGCTTGGCAGCTGGCTGGGATGGGAAGAAAGTTCTGCTTCTTGAGGAGTTAAGAACTGAGGGTAAAAAGGGTGGAATGGGGTGAAATGTAAGATGGATGTCGACAGAGTGAAGGTTTAGAAAAGAATTTGTAAGGTGGCAAGCAAAGTGAGGAGAAAGGGGTGATACATAATAGGAGGAAGGACAATATACAACATAGACATTATGTATATTATAGACGGACATTAGACAGACATTGAGATGGCCAACACATACACTCATGTGCACTCATACATAGACACTGAGGATTAATCTATGGGTTACACTTGAAAAGCTTACCCAGGTGAAATGGGACAGAATGCTTAAAAATGATAAAGCTGGAAAGTAAAATGTAAAGGTTTGCCATTTTCTAGGCTAATCATGATTGGTGAGGGCAAACTTTACTGAATAAAGGCTTCCTGGGTTAGATTGTGTACAGAGCATTCTTAAAAGCAATATTCAAGTCTAGAAAAACCAAGTGATATGGTAATGAGCCCTGTAAGAGGAGTCTATACTATGATGTATTGTATAGCTGGTCTTGAGTATCCAGTTTCCTTTCCTAAAAGCAATCTAAAATCATGAGCATTATGGTATAATGGCAAACTATCTACAGTTGTAAATAAAATACCTACAGATTACAAAAAATCAGTGAATGAGCTCTGTAACAGGAGTTCTTGGCATACAGTTGCATATTCCATTGTTATCTGTGGAAATAAACATTAGATTATATTATCAGGCATAATCAAGTAGAAAATGAATAGATTAGAATTTTTTTCATCACATTAACTTAATAAGCCCTTTCTTTTGAGGCTAATATCTATTGACATTTGAAGAACCTATTGACAAAAAGGGATGTTGTGCTATTATATTGTGTAGGATTGTTGTTGTTACAATTGGGGATTTGGTTTGTGTAATTGCTCTTTGAGTAGCACATTTAGGGTCAGTGGGGTTAGTGCAAATATTGAGAGGTTTTTTTTCTTTCTTTCTTTCTTTCTTTCTTTCTTTCTTTCTTTCTTTCTTTCTTTCTTTCT
>PVKC010038903.1:0-12513 GCA_004027635.1 Crocidura indochinensis
CAATTAGAGGGAGAAATAATGGAGGCACCAAGACCAAACAGCTATAAGATCACTAAATAATAAGCTAGACACAGAGGGGGTCACTCAATCTAGAAGCCCCTGGGGAGAGAGGGTGGAGGATAGGGGAGGCAGGGTGGAAATGGAGGTGGAGGGAGGACAACTCAGTGATGGGAATTCCCCTGATTCAATGTTTACATGTACCTGGAACATTACTGTGAACGATATGTTAACCACTATGATTAAAATAAAAATTATATTTAAAAATAGTTAGAAATTTTGAGCTTTGACTTAGTGTTATCCTTGTGTGAAATTTTATATAAAAACAATAATAGTTATGGACAACGTATATTTGAGGAGAAATGAGTAAATTACTTCAACTAAATTCCTATGTGTGTATTTTTTTTAAGCAAATGTAATATTAGATGCATTTCAGATAGTATTTGTAGAGAAATAGACAAAACTGCATTCTGTGATGATTGAGTAGGTTAATGTAGAAACAAAAACTCTTGAATTCCCACTGGGAGATCTGATTTTTTTTTTCATTCTGTTGATTCCAAGGAAATATCATGAAGTTAAAGAATTTCCCTTACTTTAAACCATAAAGTTTAAGTTCTTTTGAAGAAGACAGTTGCATATTCTCAGACGGAAACCTAGAGAAATTTTTATTTATTTTAGTTTTGTTTTTTTTTTTTTACTTTACACTACATAGAATTAAACTTATGTCAAGTTGACTACAGGCAGTGAAAGGAGTGAGAAAGAAATTTCAAAAGATCTTGTACTTGAATATAAAGTTTGGTGGTTTAGTATCTTATGATCCATAACAAATCTATCTTTCCTAAAGACAGATAGCACTTTTCATTGCTGTGAAGTTAAGAGGCTTTAAATTATACTTGTAAGAGTTGGGACAATATTCATTGCTGCTGGAGTGATAAAACCAAACTGCTGAATGTGTGTGTGTATGCATGCATGATTGTGTATGTATGGGTGTATGCAGGAGTCCAAATATGTGTATACATATATTTATACTATTAACATGTTTCTACTACATGATATGTTATAGGCTTAAATAATCACTAATGTAGTAAAAATCTATGACAAAATTTTTTTAATTTTATGTTGTAATATTAATCATTATTGTTTCTGATAACTGTACATACTTTAAAGCAGTTTCTTGATATCATAACTATTGTTTTAAAATAAAAAAACTGGGTTTAATACCTGGCATCAAACACATTTACAAAATAAATTATTTTTAGTTCATTTTCGTTATTTTCATTTTTAATGATTGGTACTAATAAAATTATTCACTTGATTGTGTTGATGACACAACTGATATAAGCCTTTCAGTAGTCAGTTGAAGGTAGCATATCTTGATTTTTCAGTTTGATCACTACCTTATCTTCATCAATATTATTACCAAACGAGAAAGAGTGAAACACGAATCAATAATATTATCATCATTATTATTTGTATAATTTGGCTATACCCTACATAAAATCTTTGTAAATAGCATTGAGTTCTGGAAACCAGAGAGGGCAGATGGTTTAGAGGGAAACATTAACCAATATTACCCAAGCATATTACATCCAGAAAGAAGACTTGTACACTTCTGTGGTTAGCTTGACATTTCCTCACAGGTTGCCAACAAAATATAAAACTTAATTTAGCTAAAAAATAAAACTTTATACATGCTGTTCAAGCAATATTTGGGAAAAATCTGCTCATAATTTCACTTGGATTAACCTAATTAATTAGTTAAATTCAAGTTGATTTAATTAGAATACTCTTTGGATGTCTTTATTTTTTTAATTTTATTTTATTGAACCCATTGTGATCTACAAAGTTTATCATAGTTGAATTTCAGATATATAGTGAATCAGGCCATTACCAAAACAAGTCGACCATCACCCACCAATGATCCCAGAGTGCAACCTATACCCACCACCCTTTGTTCCCTGGTCTGCCAGTGTAATAGGACCATATAAGTTTAGATTGTTAAAGTTTAGGTCTCTTGATTATATTGTTGTTGACTTTGGCTTGGATATTTATTTATATTTATTTATTTTTGGTTTTTGGGTCACACCCAGCAGCACTCAGGGGTTACTCCTGGCTCTATGCTCAGAAATCGCTACTGGCAGCCTCCAGGAACGACATAGGTGCCAGGATTTGAACCACAGACCTTCTGCAAGCAAGGAAAATGCCTTATCTCCATGATATCTCTCCGTCCCCTGGCTTGAATATTTAATTCTGTCTTTTTATTCTCCATCAATGCACCTGAGACAACTTGGCCCCTGACCTCATCCTTTCCTTTTTATTTTTTCTTAATTTCATAGAAAAATGCAGAAATAGGGTCAGGAGCAATAGCACAGTGGTAGGACCTTCACCTTGCAAGTGGCCAAACTTCCTTCCTTCCTGATGTTTTCTTCACAGCTGGAATTACTCTTTTGGAGAAGCTTTCTACTGATGTTTTCATTTTGCTTCCGAAGTTTTTTAGTCCTATTATTTTAGTTTTTAGTTTTCTGATATCTATTTTTATATCCTCTTGATTTTTATTTGTGGCTCATTCAGCTCATTCCATGAGTTCTATGAACATCCTCAATATATCTTGAGTTGTTGGCATTTTTTTTATCATCAGAGCTGCCATCTTCATTTTCTATGCATGTGTTGGCCTGCATTGTTTCTCCATTGTCATGCTTATATTGTGTATATATATATATGTATATATGTGGATATATATCTCCATCCTTAGTGGGTGGAGACAGCTATATATATGTGGGTATATATATATACAGCCAACCTTATTGGGTGGATGCAGCTTGCCTTGCTGATGTACCCGCAGGTGATGTTTTGCTGGGGTGTTTCATGGCTGTCTCGTAGAGGAAAGCAGGAAACATATCAGGGAACTGATCAGGGAGCAGAGAAGAGGCCATCATTTCTGAAGTTTCTATTAAAAGGGCAAAATCCCCTATTTGATAGATAAAATAGAAAAAAGTATAAAAAAGAAGAGAAAACACACACAAAAAGGGTGTTTCTGATTTTTTTTTGAAGAAAATAGAAAGGAAGAACCTTTGGCTTGTAAACACAAGGATCCTACCTGTAAGACATCCTGCCATAAGATGAACTATAGGCTTTAGGAGTATACTGTTTTCTAAACCCAAAGTCTTTCTACATGGTCTCAGTAAAAGTTCTTCACTATCAGGTTTCTGGTCAGGTTTCTATAATTAAAGACCTTGTTTTATGCACAAATCCCATGTTAAAGTCAGGGTATCATGGAGCACCTTGTAGTTTCATCTCACTGTAATATGGTGATAAAGTGAAACCTGCTCTGAAAGCAAGTTATTGCTGTTTCCAAGACTTCAGGGTGTCATCTGAACCCACTCTGAAGCAAGTTTGTGGCAAGGCAGAATTAGAGCCTTACCTGATAGAAGTCTGAGTCCTGATGCTGCTGCAGACAGTCATGCAGTTCCATAAATGGGGTTCAAGGTGTAAGTGTGAATGGCCATTGTACAACCATCTGAAGCAGGGGTCCTCAAACTTTTTAAACAGGGGCCCAGTTCACCTCAGACCATTGGAGGGCTAGACTACAGTAAAAACAAAAATTGCAAACAAATTCCTATGCACACTGCATACATCTTATTTTAACGTGAAGAAACAAAACAGGAACAAATATAATATATGGCCCGCGGACTGTAGTTTGAGGACCACTGATATGAAGCCTAAGTCAAGACACCATGACAAATATTCAGGGTGAAATGCCCCACTGCAATTAAAAAATTATGAGTTCCTATCTGTATTAAGAACTTCTTTCTATATGTAACGAATTAGAAAATATCCTTGAGTTGGGATTTTCTCAAAAACTGAATTTTGTAGTGAGTAACAGATCATAGTGAAGGGAGGTAGGAGAAAAGGGGCCACTGAGAGCAAATCAGCAGCAATGGTTGTGGCAGCATCTTTCTGGAATGAGTCAAGGCAGGCTAGGAAGCTATGTTTTTGTTTTGGTAGCTGATTGGCAGCTTGTTGGGGATGGAGTTGGAGAACATTCCAATTCCAAGAGGAGTTAAGAACTGAGGTAAAAAGGGTTAAATAGGTGAAAATAGCAGATTAGAGGTAATAGAGTGAAAGGATAGTAAAGGATTTGTAAAGTGGTAAGTGGTGTGAAGAGAATTAGGTAGACATTATGTACATTACAGATGAACATGAGACAAGTCATAGATGTGGCCAACAACTAGACTCACAAACACACATAGACAGACAATAAAGATTGGCCCATATGTTGCAGATGAAAAGCTGATCCAGGGTCAAATGCTTATGAATATAAATCCAGCAAGTCATATGGAAAGGATTTTCCATTCTCTAGGCAAATTATCTTTGATGATGCTAAGTTTTATTAAAGAAAAGCTTTCTGGGTTAGATTGTGTATAGAGCATTCTTAAAACAATTATAATTTTCAAGTCTAGAATACTAAGCAATATGGTAATGAGCACTGTGAAAGGATTTTACACATGAAGGATCATCTTGCAGGTCTTGAGCATCAGATTCCTTTCCTAAAAGCAAAATGAAATGATGAGCATTATGACATAATATTAAACTGGTTTGAATCAAAAATAAATTCCAGAGGTTAGAGCACAGTTGTAGAACATTTGTCTTGCATGCTGACAATCTGTGATGAACTTGGGTTTGATCCCCAATATCCCATAAGGTCCCCGAGCCTTCCTGGAGTGATTTCTGAGAGCAGAGATAGAAGTAACCACTGATCATAGCTTGGTGTGGCCCCCAAACCAAAAAAAGAACAATTATAATAACACATTCAAAGTATGAGCACTGGAATCTATGGCATGTAGTTGTCTACTCCAATGGCATTATGAACATCAACATTAGATCATATTATCAGTGTAATCAAATGGAAAATCAGCAGATTAGAGTATTTGTCAAGACATTATCTTAATGAGCCCTGCCTTTTGAGTCTAATATAAAATAGCACTGCAATGCAAAATTAGGACCACTAACCTATATCTCCAAGAAACAGTGTGAACCATAAGATCACAGACTTATTATAGATATATTAAAATTAAAACATTAAATATTTTATAGTGATCACAGTAGTGGGAGTCCATGGCTTCTGCATGCATTCTACACTGTTTCTGTGGATAAATGCTTTAGACTGCAACCCTTCCCCCCAATTCCCTTTTAACTAAGTTTTCTTTTAAGATGTTAAATCCACCTGAATGATTAGACCTGCCTACATCTGGGATGGGGCTGGCTATTTTAAATAAAGAGTAAAACATTTGGCTGGGCAGATGGAGAGAAGAGAAGCAGCAGAGGGGCAGCAATGCTAAGCATAGAAAACACATGTGAGAAAATGCACATGGCAGACAGGGCCATGAAATAAAATCAAGCCAATTCCATTGAAGCTTTGACTGCTTATGAATTATTTCTCCACCATTACCCTGCATCTTCAGACCCTCAGCCCAAGGGGCTAGAGCCACAATGCCAGAGGAGGACTCACCCAAAATGTGAATCATACTTTTAATTTTTTTCTACATTAGACCATAATTATAGACATCTATTAAGAGCAGTTAATTGGGAACTTGCTCATTTTTAGATTACTTTAATGAATTTTATCCCATACTAATATTAGCATATCAGTAAGATATTGTCAATTATTTTTTATCTTGATAAAGCAACAACATTGGATTGACTTTCACTGTTTCCTTCAAATGGTAAATTAGTATTACAAGTGGTATGTTTAATATAGTTTCATAGAAAAGCAGATATGTGTTATTTGACCACCTGCTATAAGCATCAATTTTAATCAATCACATATATCTTTGCCAATATAGTGTATCAGTGGTAAAATATTTGAATATTTTGAAATAAATTTTATGAAAAAGTTAAGCAGCCATCTGGAATTATAACATAGATTTTCTCTGAATATGTTCTTATTAGTGTAATTCAAAGTGTCTTATATATAAAAATAAAAATATATGTACATTTTGTCTTTGGTTATAATGAGAAATTGTCTGTTCATTTTTCTCCCATTTTTTGATGAAGTTAGTTTTTTTGTTTGTTTTTGTTTTGTTTGTTTGTTTGGTGTTTGGTTTTTGGGCCACACCCAGTGGTGCTCAGGAGTTACTCCTGGCTGTCTGCTCAGAAATAGCTTCTGGCAGGCACAGGGGACCATATGGGACACCGGGATTCGAACCAACCACCTTTGGTCCTGGATCGGCTGCTTGCAAGGCAAACGCCACTGTGCTATCTCTCCGGGTCCAGTTTTTTTTTTTCTTGTTAAGTTCTATCAGTACCTTCTATATCTTATATATTAGCCCCTTATCTGATATGTATAATGATATCTGTGAGCATATTTTATCCTGAGTAATATATAACATTTTACCACATAACAGCTCCTCAAAAAAATCAACCCTAAGTAGAAAGCTATTAGAGCTCCAATGTTCTTAATTTGTGTATTTATACAATGAATCAATATACTCTAACTAAGGTCTCAGTGATTATAATCCAATTTCTGTATTTTTTTAGTCAATGTACAACTACATATATGTTTGTGATTAGGTTTTGGTCATGTAAAGAACACCCCCTTCACCAGTGCAACATTCCCACCAAAAATGTCCCAAGTCTCCCTTCCTCCCCCCCACTTGTATTTATAGTATCTTATTTTATTCTGATAATCTAGCATTGTTGATCACATAGGAATTATTTCAACTATTTCCCCCCTTTTCATACTTTGAAAATGTGTGAGAATTAATATCCTTTTTTAAAAGTTTCATTGAAATACCTATCAAATTTATGTGGTCCAGGATTTTTTTTATTGTTGTAAACCTTTACATTTCAGTCTATTCTGTGAATCGTGTGACTTGTTTTTATTTCTTCATGACAGTATCTAGTTATGTTGTATTATTGTAGAATTTATTCATGAATAGACATTCATTTCATTGGCTTATAGTTAGTGGTAGCTAATCCTGCACTTCACTATTTTTTTATTTTTAATTTCAAATTTAATATTTTTCTGTCAAAAGTATAAAAATAAAGAATATACTTAAAGATAATTTAATTATGTGGCTAAAGAGATAGTACAGTGGGCATGGGCTTGTCTAGTATGCAGTAGCACAATTGGATTCAATCACAACACTGTATGGACCAATGTACAACCAGGAATGATCCCTTAGTGTGGAGTCAGGAGAAAGCCCTGAGCACTGCTGAATATGCTTCAAATAAAAATAGTTTATTTAATGTAGTATTTATTACTGAAAAGTGAAGATATCATTGACCTGGGAATGTAGGAAATCATTATGAACATTATTAGTGCTATAGAAAATAATATTATTCTTATTCTCCTATTCACAGTGTTCAAGTTTCCTGATGTATGGGTTATAAAACAGGAGATTCATGTTTCTTGAGTTGTTTTATCCATGTCAAAATTATTTGATGATTTAGACTTGATTTGACAAGGTCAATCAAAACAATGAAATAAGGTTATCTCTAGTCCAATTATCCTGTCAATTCTTCGATGTTTTGTAATAGTAAGTATATTAATTGTTTACTGCATGGAGTTTTAGAGTTTTGAGCTGCCCTTCTAGAATTTAAAACATTGTTCACCTTAGTAAATATGTAAATGGATAGTTAGATTAAATTTTGAGAAAAGCAATTTATTTCCTTATTTAATGCAAGACTAGTACTAATGATTCTTGCAACAATTGTCATAAAGATGATTCATATTTTTTCTATGTGGCTTTATAAATGCATCATCTAGCATAAGATAGAAGATTCTAGTTTAATTACTAACATTTATCTTTTTGGGTCTTATTTCCCCCCTAGAGTAACATTTGTAGAAATGATAAAAAATAAATCATTACTTAAAAGATTGGGCTTTAAAATGGAATTCAAGGTTATTAGATAAAAGTTTTTATGAGTGGCGGGGGTTCATATATTTTCCTTGCTCGTATATTTTTGGTTTGTTTGGCCACATTTATAATTAAGAAGTTAATTGTCATAATGGTACTTGGTAGGTCAAAGTTTAGATTAAAAGTATGAGTGTTAGAAAGTTATTTTAAGATTTTTCTTTTAAACTGCATTAAGTGAGTAACCCTTTCTGTGCTATACTCCCTTTCTTATCCAGTCTTCTTCAACCTCTATTACTTCCTTCTCATTCCTTTTCTTTCCAGGAATATTTATTGTTATCTTATCAAGTATAAAATGAAATGTAATGTGATGCTAATGTAATGCTAAATAATTTGCCATATAAACAAATGCAGATACTTGGAGTAAAATGTTAGGAAGAGCCAAGGATAATTGCCTACTTTGCAGGCATGAAATAGTAAGTTCTCTTCTTTGTATTGACCCACATATAGAGCAAGATTCCCAGTGCCATAATAAAATATGCCATCTTGGTGCACAAGCAGGAGTGTGTCAGCACAACTAAATTTGTACCACCATTTTTAGTGTAGAACCCTAGTGAATATTAATAAGTGTACACACTGCAACAGAAATGTATATGCATGGCAGTCAAGTGTGAGACCCCTCAACAACAAAGGAAAGGGGGATTAAAAATATAAAGATAATAATTGTAAGATTAATTTTAATCAATATATGAAAGAAGAAAGAGCCAGATTTTGGGAGCAGTATCATGAGTGGGCAGTGAATATACTATCAGGGCAAAATGAACTATTTTGGAATAAATCAAACATCCATTTAGGTAGTCAAGAGTTGCAGGCATTGGAATTGTCTATCAAACAGTCGTATTTCATCTCACAGAAAAATTTTACTAGAGCTGACTTTTGTTCATAGCTCTGTTTGGCATTTTTAACAGAATTTTTGGAAGGAAAAGTGCCTGCTGCTGAAAGAGAGCAGAAGAGTAAGGAGATAGAGGAGATACAAGAGTTTAGGTCAGTGACAGGCCAGATTCATTATAAAAGAAACCAAGTTCTTAAATGGATATCAGTGAGTGTTACTGTTCCATAGCGGAGCTGACCAAACAGCAACGTCTTTGCCAAGAAAATTAATTTAAGTAGATTGGCTAGCTGTGTTTTTTTAACCTGTTTGTTGTTTGTTCCCTTGAACATAGACATAATTGAACAGGGGTGGAGAACAAGTTCAACACAAAGAGCCAAAATTTTAAATTGTGAGAATCAGAGAGCCACACCACTCAGTGACCTGCCAAAACAAACACACAAAAGCATATAATTTTAAGAATAATATATTCAACACATATTGCATTTTGCCATTTTGAGTGAGGGTCAAAACCCGGCAGTGATGGCGAGTGTGTGCTGCGCCCTCCACACTAAGAACTAACTGCCAAATGTGACCCCACATGTGACACATGGGTCCCCCCCTCCACCCCGCTTGCTGGCCCATGTAGTTGTTCCCGAGGGATGGGAGACGGGAGGACGCAGCCTAGGGGCGGGACTGCGTGCTCGGAGATCTCTCCTCAGAGGTCCCTCTTCAGAAGCAGCAGAACAAAATTCAAACTTGACAAAGAGCCACAGTAGACAAAATAATGAGAAGAAGCAAAGAAAAAAAGCCGGGAGCCACATGGGGCTTGAGAGTCGCGTGTTCGCCACCCCGTAATAGAATAAAAAATGACATCTGAGATAATCTCTGGGAACATAGAGATTAAGGTAAGCATTTTAGAGCCAAACTGTAATCTCAGCTTCACTGCTTACTAGCTATGAAACTGGTAAAATTATTTATTTATTCTGCGCCTTGGTATACTTATTTAAAGAAAAAAACTGTAGTATGTAACTCATAGATTTGCAATGAGAATAAATTAAGAGAAATCTAGAGTATCACCTGAATAACAGAAAATTTGTTGAGCAAACATTTTATATTTATTAGAGGATGCTGAAGAGTTAGTATAGTGAGTAGGATAATTGCCTTGTACACAGATGACCCAGGTTTGATCCCCAGCATTCCATATGGTACCTGAACACATTAGGATTAATTTCTGAGTGCAAAGCTAGGAGTAACCTTATGAACACTACTGTGTGTGGCCCCCAAAGAAAGAAACAAAAAGACCCTAGAAAATTAAGTAATAACTTTATAAATGAATAGATTACAACAAAAAAAAGTTAAATACAACTATTAGAAGAAAAAAAGGAAGTGTAAATTGACTAGGTTGATGCTAGTGGTGTAAAGAAAGGAGTGGGTTCAGAATTTATTTTCTTTAGTTTACAAGGTCATTTCAATTTTTGCCCAGAAATGCTAAATTAATCTAGATGTATTATGAGCTCAGTTACATAAGTATTAAAATAATTTTGGACTTTAAATTCTTTTTGCTTCATTATTTTTTTGGGGGGTAGGATGGAAGAGACTAGGTGGAGTCACACCTCACAGTGTACCGGTGTTACCCTTGGCTATACTCTCGGAAATCATTTATTGTGGGACTCAAGGTACCAAATTGGATGCTGGGAACTGAACCCAGTTTGGGTGTGTGTAAAGAAAGAACCCTAGCTATTTCACTATCAGTTGGACCCCAGATTTCAGATTATTGCTTGAAGGAATAAGTTTTGAGCTTCCATACTTAAATTTGAATTTACAAGATTTGGACCAAGTTTCTCTTTCCAGGAATTTAATAATGTTCAGCTCTAGAAATCTTGAGTTCACATATTTTACAGACTGAACAAACAGGACAAACACAAAAATGAAAATTATTTAAAGCAGATTAATACATGATTCCACATTCTCTGACTCATTAAAATAGCTGGCTTTGTGATTGGCCTTGTGTTTTTTTTTTTTTTTTTTTTTTTTTCTTCAGAGGCCAGTAAGTAACTAGGCTTCTTGGTGTTTTCAAGTCTTTTTTACAATGAGTCTATGATTTCTCCACTTTGAGAGTCCTAATATTATAGCTTCAGTGAAAGTTTTTAGTCTTGTATGCTTGCGTTTCTGGGCTGATATCCAGCACCCAAATCAACTAAACAAAATAAAATTGTCTTGTTAAAACTTGATTCTTGTTTTCCAATTTTTGCGGATGTGTTCTTACTGGATGACAAAAGTGCTAATTTCTATTTATGTTACTATGTTTTGTTTATAGAGAGCAAAGGATCATTCTTTGCTGTGTATTTTTAAAGGTTTGTCCAAACAAATTTGTATTCCAGAGTCACATATTGCTCTTGGGTTTATTCCCCTTACATTTCTCCCAAGTGGATCATTTATACTTTTATCAAAATGATGAATGATTCTTTGTATATTCTAAATGTATTTATTTCCTCTGGAGACTCTGAGCAAAACAAGTACATTCTTGCAGAAGAATCTAATATGGTTACCTTTTCCTTTGAAATTGGCTTTATCTTTGATTCAAAGAATTCTCTACAAATTGAATGCTGTATATTAAAAAGCTACAATATTTCATATTTTTAATAGAAAAGATAAGATTTTAAAAACAGGTTAGAATAGAGAAGGGATTGTGGTTGCTTCTGAAGAGGTGTATATTATAACAAAATAAATTATAACAAAATAATCCATTTAGAGATTTTAAAAAACTTTTTCTGTGAATTTTACCAGAAAAATTTTAAGACAAAATTATATTTCTATTTTATAGATGTCTCTTTTCTCTTTTTTCCTACCCTCCACCTCTTTCCCTTCCCTACTTCTCATTTCTGTACTTTGTACAGGAGGATTGGTATCCATTTTTTTCTACTACTTATGCCTACTTATGTGATAGGGGAGTGTGTGTATAAGAGAGCAGGATAAAGATTGAAGATATGCATGAACAAAGGTATCATATTTTCCAGATGATTGCTTATTTTTCTTTCTATTATTGAAGCATTATCAAACTTATAATTAAGTATTTAAGAATGTCTCTGCTGGAATGAAACTGAAGTTGGCCACATAGTTAAGGATTGACCTCTTGTACTGTTTCCCAGCCCTTCAAAGCATAATTTTGAACACAAGCATAAGAAATTGTGCAATAGGTTATATACATATTTAATATATACTAATTGGTTTTAGTCCTTTAGAAACTATTTATAAATTTATCTCCACTATTCTAATATTTTTTATTTATAAATTTATCTCCACTATTCTAATATTTTTGTTAATTTTGGGTCACATCTGATTGTATTCAAAGGTCATCTCATACTTTGTGTTCAGGAACCATTGGTGCTGAGTATCGAACTGGAGTTGGCTGCATGCAAATTAAGGACCTTACACCCAAACTCGCCTCCAAACTGCTAATTATTTAAAACTATATTATTTAATTTTATTTTTTTTGGCAGGGACAAGACATACCTGGCAGTACTTAGGGCTTACTCCTGGCTCTGTGCTCAGCATTATTCCTAGCAGTACTCAGTTATCATATGTGGTATCAGGCATCAAAAACAGATAGAGTCATGAAAGGCATGATATTCACTGTGATCCTGATAATAATTTTTATGTTAAAATTTTATATCTCAGGGCTGGAGTGATAACACAGGCTTTTGCCATGCAAGTCCCGGTTCCATCCCTGGCATCCCATATGGTCCCCTGAGTCTGCCAGCAGAGATTTATTTATTTATTTATTTATTT
>PVKC010038904.1:0-12680 GCA_004027635.1 Crocidura indochinensis
TAATCTGAAAAAAATTTAAACATAACTTCGCTTATCTTCCTATCTGCTTCTGTCATTTTGGGTGGGGCTTCCATTGAGAAGGAAGCAACTGTACAGGGCCCTCCACAGTCTAACTGCCTGTCCAGGGAAGCATCTTCATCATGTCTTGATTCCAATGACAAGGGAAATTGGAATGGGGTGAATGTGAAGTCTCATGATAGACAAAGGGTTGGAGAGGCTACAGTGCTCAAGGCTTACTTCTGTCCCTGAGCTAAAGATCACTTCTGGCAGGGAGGGTGGACCCGATGTGGTGCTGAGGATCAAATCCTGGTCAAGAGGAACAGCCCAGGATCATTATCTCAAAGATCTGAAGAAATGTTAATGAAACAAAAGCCACAAGTAAAATAATTCTGTTGGGAGAGTGAGGCTTCCAGGTACATGACAAGAAAACAGGAACACACACTCTCTTTTTCTCCCTTTTGCTGTGCTGAGTAAAGGAAGTTCAGACTCACATTTAACCAGCTTAAAAAGACGCCACTATTTCTTCCACAATTCTATCAGATTGGGATGTGGGACGCATGTTAGATGCTTTTCCAGAGCATGAAAACTGGACAAAAGGAAGAGAGGCTAATATGAAAGCTGTTTCACCCATCATCTACACCTCTGTGGTAGGCTAGCAGGTGTGATCCAAAGGTGGCAGGTGTCATCCACAGGCTTCAGAAGACTCAAGAACTGGCTCCAGCCCTCAGAAACAAGCTTCCACCTCCAACCCACTCCAGAATACACAAAATAATGAATTTAGCTGGGACCAAAGGCACAGGTACTGGAGAAAAGTCCCAAGCAGTTCATGAAAACCCTGTGATCTCAATTGGATCTTTCATTATCCCTTTTCATTTCTTCTACCTCAAAGTAATACCCAGAGCAAGGGTAGACTATGAGTAGGTGGGGGTGGAGGAGTAAGCAATGTTCAAAAGGCACTTGTCCACTTGTAAGGCAAGATTCATGGCAGGGGACAAGAAGACTCTTTAGTCACAGGAACCCAAAAACTGTTCCCCAAGGCAGAAGTAAACCAGGAAGCACAAAGTTTCCAGACTAGCACAGAGTTCTGATCCATCCCTCACATTCCAAAACCCTGCTGTCTGCCTTTGCAATGAAACAGCAGAGCAGGGGAGAGAACACAAAGTTTGAGCACAGGCTATGCCTAAGAGTCTGCCCTTCGGCACTGGTGGCACTTGCAGGGCTGGAAGAAAACCTATAGTATAGGCCTCGGAGTAACTCCCAAGAAACAACAGATGTGACTCTGAAATAAAACAAAAACAAAATTTAAAGAAGCAGAAACAGGTGGAATCTATGTCCCTTCTACTGTCAAAGAGTAGATTTTCATGAACCAGCAGCTACTTTTACTATTGAACCACTGCAGTCACCATCATTGCCATAACCATCATCTCACAGCCTACATCATGATTCAAGAGGAGAAGGTGGGAAAGCTATGCAACAGATGATTGAAACTGATTTGCAGGACTTGAGGGAATTATAAATGAATGAAGCCATTTTGTGCAACGAAAAACCACCAATCATTTTAACTAATTCCCGATAACACTTGCCTTAAATACACTAAATTCATATGACTTGCTTCTTATGACCACCAGATTAATAAGCCCATTAAGAATACTTTTATAATGACTCCATGTCAAAACATATGGACATTATTAAAATTATTTAATTGCCTACAACAGTACAGCAGCAAGATCTGGGCAGACTTTATTAGTACCTAGCAAAATATGCAGGTAAGATGTTTACTTCTTAAAGACTCTTGGATTTTCCCAAATGAGTTTAGTTTAGTTGCATTTGACTCAGGCTGGTGACTGGCCCTGTTAAGTCCGTTGTTTCCTCATTTCCTTACTCTCTGGTGGTTCTCCCCATCAAAACCCATCCCAAAATGATGCTAAAACATTTGTTTTCAACGTACACAATGCAGCTAAGTTAACTTGGGAGACTATATTTAATCTCATTTTTGATTTGGGGGTCACGCTGGTCCAGTGCTGGGAATCAAACTAGAATCTCTTATATGTAAATCATGTTCTCAGTCCCTTCAGCTCACATTGTTTCTGGGAGCCCTCCAGCCCCAGGCAGAAAAAGGGATTGTTGCTGGCCTGAGATTAGTGTTTCTCAAAGTGGTTTTTACGAGAACTGGAAGAATTATGGTAATAATTGCACCTTTGACTCAGATGCAATAAAGGATTGGGGGTGGGGTGGGGTGATCTATTTATTTCCTTAAAGGAAGTAGACTTCCAGTGATCAGGCAGCACTTTTTCTTTAAAGGAGGGTAGGTCAAATATGTTTGGAAATCCCTAAAAAGATAAAGTGATACTGCCACTCCCTGTGCATGTACCTCTATAATCTGGTTGTTCGTAATATATGCACATACTTGACTTTAAACTTCACAGTTTGTTCCCTCAATCAAAATCTTCAGGTATCAAACTCCTGGAAGAAAGAAAAAGCACTCAAGTGCTACCATGACTGAGTCGTGACTGCACTGAGAAAAATCCTCATAGTCCTGGGTTAAAAAAGATGCCTGTTGGGATGGTCTATGCAGATATAGACACCATGGTTCTGGGAAACTCTGCAGCATCTGGAGGTCTCAGCCACTCACCCAAATCTCAGCCCCCTGAGAACATTTCAGTTCTCCACTCACAACCACACAGAAAATGAAGCGGATGAGTAACTTTTAGCCAGCTGCTTCCTTTTTTTCTTGGCTAGTGAAGTCTTCTCGCTCTAATGAGGTTATTACCCATCAGCAAGGGATCAGATCCTGGTGGGTTCAAGATCCTCCATGCAAAGATACACCTCAGAGGGCAGCCTTTCAGCCATGAAAGCAGCCAGCTTTCCAATTCTCTCACAGAGGCACACTTTGGAATGATTTAATATATCTACAGTTGAGCCCCATGAGTTCTTGCATGGATGGAGAGGCAATCTGGGAAGTAGGAAAGCGAGGGTATCCCAACTCACATTTTAGGATTGAAATAAATACGCCTTGGTCATTCCTTGGGGAAGAAGTTACAGAAGTAAAAGCTACTTGTCCTCATCATTAATGAGTTCCATCTTGCAGGGGTTTGATACACAAAGTCCCAGTCCCTTAAGACAAAAGGGACACAGTGTTATTGAGGAATCAGTCAGCTGGGAGAAATCATGCCCCACCAGATTAAAAAGCAGAGGATTTTCTCTGACCTAGTTTGATTCTGACCCAGAGCATCATTTCCTATTGTTGTCCAATTTCTATTTTTTTGTTCTGAAAAAAAAAGTAAGCAAATCAACATGAAAAACAATGCAGGCAAGTGTCAACAAAACGTTGCTACATTTGACACAATAAAATTTCTGTCTTATCCACTTTCAATGAGGCATCCAAGCAGAGCTCCAGCACTAAGCCGCATTCCAGGGGGAGGAGGGATGCAATTTACATTTCCTGGGTCAGCATCTAAAAGTCTGAAATCCACTCTACACAATTCATTATCACCCATAACAATAATCCATTCCTCTCTCACAGCAAAATTACACTTTATGATGCACTACAAAGAGCCATTCTTTGGTAGACTTGGTGTGTTTGAGAATTATGACCAAAACAAGACCCTAAAGAACCCAAACTACCCCACTAAGCAAGCTCTGTAGCCTTATGTTTTATGATCTATATAAGATAAAACAATGCAAGATTTGCACATGTCTAAAAATATGCACATGAACATAATTTTAAATGAACCATACCTTATATTCAAGAAGAATACCTGTGCTATTCTTCAAGCATAAAACCTGTTGTGGCAGTTAGAACTCTTTACATAAGAAAGTTATGACCTTAGGTCACTAGATAGAATTATATAGGCCAAATGTATTATTGCAAGTCCTTTGAAGCTGCAATCCACTTTATAAGAAAATTTTATGCACATAATAATACAACAAACACCACCACACTTAGAATCAAAAATGTCAACCTCATTCCTAAACTGAAATGTGTCCTGATGAAATTAAGAAATAATGCGGGACTGGAAAGACAGCACATCGGTGGGGCATTTGCCTTGCATTCAGCCAACCTGGGCGGGACCTGGTTCAATTCCCAGCATCGGTTATGATTCCCCAGCCTGCCAGGGGAGATTTCTGAGGGCAGAGCCAGGAGTTACTCCTGATCACTGCTGGGTGTGGCCTCAAAAATCAATCAATAGAGTTAAAAAAAATAATACAGTGTTTTATGCAATCTGGTATGAGAGGTGGGTACTATAAAGTATTACCTACCTCTGCAGAACTATCAATAATGTAGCGATCTGAGTTTCCCTGTCTCTATATTTCAGAAGAACATAGCACATAACCATCTGTAAGGAAGATGGTTGGCCCATGGAACTCTATATTATCTCTGCAACGTCATATGAAATAATTATTTCAAAATTTAAAAAAAATTCTAAAGATGGGACCCGGGAGATACCATGGAGGTAAGGCGTTTGCCTTTCATGCAAAAGGTCATCGGTTCGAATCCCGGTGCCCCATATGGTCCCCCGTGCCTGCCAGGAGCAATTTCTGAGCATGGAGCCAGGAGTAACCCCTGAGCACTGCCGGGTGTGATCCAAAAACCACAAAAAAAAATTCTAAAGCATTATTTATTACAAATCTTCCTGTGAGGGAGACATTTTTCATGATGCAAAAGTCCAAATCCTTTAGCCAGTGCCTCCATCTTCTCCTTAGAGATTCCATATAAGACCCATATCTATGTGGTATTATCAGTTGATTCTGAAAATCTCATTCACTCAGTGAAAACCACTATTACATGAAATATAAATCATCAGAGACTGAAGAGTAGGTAGAAAGTCCTATTTGATCTTGGTTGCTGCATCAAGGATGGATTTGAAGCAAATGTGACTGGAAACATGGAGTCCACTAAGGCAGTAGATGCGATTCTGAATGAAAAATGTATCAGCTAAAAAGCTAGAGCCCTCAAAAGGGTCTTTAGTGACTGATGTGGCAGGGATCAAACAGAACCAGAAAACCTTAAGAGGTCAAATAAACAGGGTAAAGGGAAATGGCTAATGGAAAGAATGAAGGCAATGTTTCAGATGGCCACTTGCCTTTCAGCTTGAGCAATATGAAGTGAAGGGCTGTGTCATTCACAAAGAAGTAAAGGTAGAGGAGCAGAACTAAGATTCAGGAAGACTGCCTGGAGGTGCAAAGACCATGTCGACCATGTGAGAAGAGTGATCACTGTTCAGTCTCTGCTGTTCTCTTTAGTTAGATGCTCTTCAGTTCTAGTGTTCATATTTAAAGAATTAATGCTGCAGGAAATCCAACTGTAATTCTTTTATTCTTCAAATGTGAACATACTACAATAAGTATCTTCTCTTTTTTGCCCCACTAATATGTGTAAGTTAATAGAAGCTAAACAGAGGGTCTTATATATACATTTCCCATGAGGACTTCTGTCTTTCAAGTTGCTTTTCTTGGAGGGGGGGCACACCTGGACCAGTGGCACTCAGGGGTTAGTCCTGGCTCTACGCTCAGAAATTACTCCAGGCAGACTCGGAGTCCACATGCCGTAATCTGTCCCAGGTCTGCCATGTGCAAGGCAAAAGTCCTACCACTGACCTATTGCTCTAGCCCCTGTTTTTCGAGTTTTATGGAGAAATGTACTTCTCTGAGGGTGAAAATGAAAACTCCGAGAACTACTTTAATCAAAAGGGCAGTCCTAGAATAAACTACAAAGAAACCTAAGAGGCAGAAGGGAATTCACTAATAAGCACCACCTACTCTAGAAAGCTTTTTGTCTTCAAAGCTGCTGAGATTTAGAGTCCCTCACCTCCCTCACCATGTCCCCAATTTTCCTCTTTCAAAAGGTCATTTTCTTTTTTTTGTTTGTTTTTGTTTTTTGTTTTTGGGTCACACCTGGCAGTGCTCAGGGGTTACTCCTGGCTCCATGCTCAGAAATTGCTCCTGGCAGGCACGGGGGACCATATGGGGCACGGGGATTCGAACCGATGACCTTTTGCATGAAAGGCAAACGCCTTACCTCCATGCTATCTCCCGGGACCACTTTTATAGAAGAGGAAGCCAAACCACAACGAGGTATTCTCATGGGTATAAAAAGAACACCAACCAAAAAATCATGAACTGTTCGTTTCACTTTTCAATAATGTTCTTAAAGAAATGAGGTTCAAACTTAAAAATCAACTCATGACTGTTGACTTAGGAAGTGATAGTCTAATGAAAATCACAGCAACACTGTGTCATTCAACATTCTTCCCCACCAACTAAAATCACCTTGGCTCTATTTATTATTTGAATTATTAAGTATGTCTCCTCCATTCCAGCTAGGTAGAGCTAGTGGTTTTCAACCATGGTTCAAGTCTTTTAATTTATTTTCTCTACATCACTCTATTTTATGTCATTACTTTCGGTCCACTGTTCTAACCCCCTGGTTTTTCTTTTAAATTTTCTGTCAATAAAAGTTATAGATGTTTAGTTTGCTCAGTATAATTTTTAAGTCAATGAATTGACAGACTTTATCAGTAACTATTATCAAAAAAAATCCTGATAGAAAAAGATGCAAAGTAAGGCATTCAACACACTTAGATAGTAAGAGAAAGCAAGAGAAATTAAGATTCAGATAAAACATTAATTCACCAGGCAGATTCTCATGGGTATAAAAAGGACACCAACCAAAAAATCATGAACTGTTCGTTTCACTTTTCAATAATGTACTTAAAGAAATGAGGTTCAAAACTTAAAATCAATTATCAGAATGAGAGGAAATCAAGAAAAATAGTCTAGGAAGATCTGGTAATCTGGACAACAATTATGCAAGGCAATGCAGAGAGTACTAGCTCAAATCACAAAGGATTGTAGCTCATTTAAAAATTATTGTCAAGGGCCCGGGAGGTAGCATGGAGGTAAAGCATTTGCCTGTCATGCAAAAGGTCATCGGTTCGAATCCCGGTGTCCCATATGGTCCCCCGTGCCTGCCAGGAGCAATTTCTGAGCATGGAGCCAGGAGTAACCCCTGAGCACTGCCGGGTGTGACCCAAAAACAAAAAACAGAAAAACAAAAACAAAAACAAATAAAAATTATTGTCAATATAGGTTTTGTTCATTGCTTCATTAAAATATAATGTATAATTTCCCCCATTCATCATATTTGACAGGACTTAGAATACTAAGAGTTGTGAAAAATGCAAACATCACAATTAATTTTAGAACTCTTCAATCTCACCTCCCCAAAGAAACTTCATGCTTTTCAGCTTTTACTTCCTAACCTTTCATGCTCAACTAACTCCATTTCTAGGCAATGGTGGATCTATTCTAAGGGCCTCTAGTACAAGTGAATTTAAGTCACCTATTAAGTACATTATTAGCAATATTTTCTTTGGTTCCGTGGTTATGTTACATATCTTTTTCAAAACCTAATTTCAACAAAATTTCTTTATACTAGTATTTAATAAAATGACTTTTTTCAATTTCTATGCAGTTATATAACATAATTTTAAGATGCATTTTTTATTCTTTATAAAATACTTTTTAATTTCAGTTCAGATATAAAATATTGAAAGTGCATTTAAATCACTTTTGTAGCAATTTTATTACAATTTTCCATGCTTTTTAATTTAAGTAGGACTATCTCACAAACTACTTAATACTTCATATTGCTATGACTTTTTAAAAATAAAGCTATGTCTCAGCCAAAAATAAAATGGACATTTATCAAATATTATATTTAACTCATTAACTAAAGAGGAAATCAGGAGACTAATAGACTATTATATCATGTTCCAAAGAACCTACAAAGAACTCACTCATATATAGGCAAACACAATCGTTGAAACAATTACTAGGAGGATTTTATACAGAGTGGGCACACCCCATGAAGGACAGGATTTACTCCTAACTCGAGGCTCAAGGATCACTTCTGGCAGAAATTAGGATAAAGGGTGCTGAAGACCAAATTTGGTTTCACCACATGTTTTGGAGGGATAGACATGCTCAATGGTGCATAGGGATAATTTCTGACTCAAGGTTCAGTGATCACTCTTAGTGGGGCTTAGGGTATTATATAGGGTGTGGGGGATCAAATGTGGTTTGGCCACATGCAATGCAAACACTCTATATGCTATACTTTTGTTCTGGCACATGAAACAAATTTTTTATTTTATTTCTAAATAACATTTTATTAAATCAACATAAGATATGCAGCTAAAAATTTAGTCATGATCACATTTCAGTCATACAATGTTCAAAACTCTTCACTAGTGAACATCTCCTGCCACCAATGTCCCCAATTTCTCTCCTACCCTCTGCCATGCCTGCCTAAGTGGCAAACATTCCCCCCCCCCCTTGAAGGGGTACCATGAATATCATTTTATCTCTTTTCAGAACCCAATTCTTGTCCAGTGCAATCATTTATCATTTCCAACTATCTTAGTCATATGTGAACATAATTCTCTGCCCTAACTATACTACACCACTCTTTGTGGCAAGATTCCTACTATAGACTGGTCATCCTGATCCTCATCTCTACTGTCTTTAGATATTATCATATGATTTTTAATAGCCCACAAGTGAATGTGATCATCTATGTCTATCTCTCTACCTCTGGCTGAAACAAATATTTCAACACATATGGGCTTCTTGGACATACAGATGACCAACAGGCATATGATAGAAGAAAGTACTCATTATCACTCATTATTAGGCAAGTGCAAATCAAAACAACACTGAGCTCTCATCTCATGCCAGTGAAAACACACACACACACACACACACACACACACACACACACACACATCAAAGGTCTAGAAACAGCCATTCTTGATGTGGAAAGAACTCTATTCACTGTTGGTAGAAATATTGTGTAGTTCAATCTTTATAGAAAGCAATGTGGAGATTTATACATAAAATAGGAATAGGACCCCCATACAAGCCGGCAATTCCCCTTCTTAGCATCTATCTCCTAAACACAAAAGCATTAATTTGAAAGTATATATGCACACCCATGTTCATCCCAGTGGTTAGTAAATAGCCAAGATATGGTGACAACCCAAATACATAACTAGAGATGTATGGATGAGAAGTTGTGGTATATATATACAATGTAATACTATGCATCACTAAGAATGAAAATAACACAACTTGTAGCAACTTGGAGGGAACTAGAAGTTAGCAGTCTAAGTGAAGTCAATCAGAAAGAAAGGAATAGATAAAGAATGAGCTTACTTATATGCAAGACCTAAACACACGCAGTAAGGAAGCAACAAAGAGCTAAAGACAACACAACAGAATAACTGATCCACACAATTCAATTGGTAAATTGAATTCAAGGATGGTAACTGAAGGGAAACCATATTGGAAGTTCTTGGAGTAGGGGTATCTACTAATGATGGGTGTGATGTTAGAATTATGTCCAAGGGAAACCACCAATAACAGTATTATAAGTCACAGATATCAATATTGAATAATAATTATTGGCATGTTCATGACAAAAATCATTTTGATTGTTAGCATTATTTTTCTATAATTTGCCAAGTTATAAAATAGTTAAAATAAAGTAAAAGACACAGATAATCCAGAAGAATGCTAAGCACTAAGGAATCTTCTTTGCCACCTTCAGAGTCTTTCTTGGTAATAACCTTTGGGGGCTTCCTAAGTAGTGCTCACAAGCCCTGGAGCCCACTCTCAGTGATTCTCAGTCAATCACGATGACAGCCGAATGCTAGTTCTTAAGTTTTATTGCTTGGGCTCTACAGAGTCAGAGAATGAACAATATTTTTCCTTAGGTGTGTTCATAAAAGCTCAACTATTATCAGAAGGATGGAAGTCACACAGCAATTCAATTAAGTAAAATTTAATATAAACAACATAACCAGGAAATGTATAAAATGAGATTGATGAATAAGAATTCATACAAGGAATTTTGATGCATATGAAAGACCAGGTGTATGCAGTAACAAGTGCTCTGAGGCTGAGATCAACCAAGGAAAGCGCTTCGTTCATCAGGTCATAGATGTTGTCTGTGCTGGAGAGAGCAGAGCTATAGATCTCTACACAGAAGAGAAGCCATTTACTATCAGATAGCCAAATCTGGTCAAACCTATCTTCTAGGGTGCCAGGAAAAAAGGCTATTCAAAGGAAAATATTTCTCACAAAATTACTAAGAGGTTATCAGGGGAAGCTGAAAACAATACTGTACTCTTGACTGTGACACACCATAGGATCCTAGCAGGATTCTGGATAAGATTCTTTCTAGAGTTTGAAACCTACCCAGAAAGCTCAGGACATCAAGAGGGAAGCCCCCTGACTCCTGATATGTCTTTCTAGCACTCTTGTCTGACAGTGCTTAACTCTGTGACAATTGCAATGCAAAAAACATTATTTCAAGGGCTCAGATCCCATTTCCCTGTAAATTCACATCAGTACCCAATCTACTCTTCTTCCCTGCTTTGAGAAGTGCTTGCTATGTTTGTGAGGATGGCACTTGTGTAGTACCCTCTGCCAGAATGTCCTTTTCATTAAAAATGAAGACAGAGATTCTAATTAGGGTTTTTCTAAGCCAGCCATTTGCCAAAGGCTATTTATCTATCTCAACTTTCCTATAAAGTCGCACTTTTTTATGTTCCTCTGGTCTCCTAAACACACCTCCCACCCTGGGTTTAGATAACCACAGATGCTGCTGCCGGAAATGCCAAGTTAGTGCATTTCTGACTGATTTCCCTTACAATAGTGCCTGAGACTAGCCCAGACCTCTCCTCTTGTAGAATTATGTAGAATCACCACCATCTTCTGCAGGTCCTGACAGGCTGAAGTTACAGCGGTAATCTACAAGGTTTCTAGACATCTCCAAGGTACTGCAATAAGGTGTAAGTCCTTAAGCTGCTCAACTGCTGCAAGACTAAGGAGGCCCAAGGCTGCCAGGGCCTGGTGCTGCAAGAAGCTGGGGCCTATGGGGACCAGCTACCAGGTGGGACCAAGAGCCCACCCAGGGATGTCAACAAGAGAGAGAAAGAAACCAAATATCTTCTTAGGGGGTTACTCCTGGCTATGGGCTCAGAAATCGCTCCTGGCTTGGGGGACCGTATGGGACGCCAGGGGATTGAACTGTGGTCCATCCTAGGTCAGTGCATGCAAGGCAAATGCCCTACCACTGTGCAACTGCTCCAACCCAGTTCTTTTTGACTTGATTATTTAAACCAGGCTGCACTTTTAGAATGGCTACAAGGGAGGGAAAAGCTAGATGAGTGGGCACTCCTCCAGATAAATGAAACAAGGCTCACTTCCAGCTATCCTGTAACACAGTCACTGAGAAAGTGACCCAAACCAGAAGCTGCAGTGCAAAGCACATAGAGCTGAGCAAAGAATAGACAATTCCCACCCGCCATGAACCCCAACCTTTTGAGACCATGCAAAAAGTTAAGCAAAATGGCAGTATAAAAGAAGCCTGGAGGAAACCCATACTTCTCTTCTTTAGCAAGTGGTTATGACATGATTCATCCCCAGGGACCAAACATTGAAATTCAGAGGTAAGTCAATAGGTTTTTCCAGCCTGATTAAGATGGCAAACTAAAGGTGTGTGTGCAAATAAATCTCTTAGGCAAGATTTGCAATCTGACACTTGAGTGCTCATCAGTCCTAAACCTTACAAAGGATTAGTATATAGAAAGGTCCTGTCACAAGCAGCTGTCTCTAAAACTCATTATTTTTAGCTTATGATTTGGGGGTTAAAATTATTAGAACTGAGAAGTATAAAGGGCACAAAACATGTTCAGTTCAACGTGAGCTGTCATGATGGATTGGTTTTACAAATAAATGGCCACCCCATAGTTGGATCTAACTGCTGTGGGCCTGATTCACAGGAAAGAGCACATAGGGCAGGCTTTTGAACAGACCATTGACATGTGTGCCATAGATAAGAGAAAATAGGAGGTGGAGGGGCCAAAGAGCAAAACACCACATATATATCTGTGATAACTTTTGTTGACAAATGTGAAGTGATTTTTATTATCTGAAACCTTGTCAAAAGTCAGGTCAAATGATAGGTTTTGTTTTTATAATCACCAACCTTAGAAAAGCAGGAAAAGTTCACCTCAAAAGCAGAGTTGCTAGCATTTTCAGTAAAATAAACTATGTGGCAACAATAAGCCTAGTTCTTTAAAGATCTGGCAAAAATTAAAATACTGGGTTCTAATTTCCCCTGAAGCCTAACAAGTCCGTTTTACATATATTAGTGGCTTTGCTCTCTGTTTTTATCATATAAATAAAGAACAACACATTTCACTGAGGGTAAAGTGTGTCCATCGTTTTATATCAGCATCTTTCACCCCAATGCCTAGCACTCACTCAATTTCCTAAAGCTATACCCAATGGAAATTCATACAAAATAAATTTGTGTACAAACTCTCCTACAATCTCCTCTGTCTGTACCACTTCTTTATATTCTCAATTCATTGGGGAATATTTGTTCCCCATTCACGTTTACCTATAAGTGAGAGATTAAAGAATTTGATTCTAATTTTATTTGACTAAAGCAAAGGAGATGGGAAAAGCAGGTGAAAGTATAAGAGTTTCTAATATATATAATATATATTTCTTATATATATGTATATATATAACTGAAAACAATAGTCTAACTGAAAAAACATCCAGATTTTGAAAAGTTTCTGTTCCAAATTCAGAGGTGCCCAGGG
>PVKC010038905.1:0-12653 GCA_004027635.1 Crocidura indochinensis
TTGACCCAAGGTCTGTCTGTCCCAGGTTAGCACATGCAAGGCAAATGCTCTACCGCTTGGCCACTGCTCCAGTCCTAGAACTTTTTCTTATTTTAGGCATATGACACGGATTATGGTAGGTTAAAAATATATGTGTGTATCTGCCTTGTATCTTTTCTCTCATACAGGAGTTATGGAGATGTTGTAGAGCTTCTGTTTGCTGTGCTTCTGGTTGCTATGTTTGCAATCAGGATTGCTTGGAGATGTGACTTAATTCAGCACAAAACCCGTCCTCTAGCCCAGAAATGATCTCCTGAGACTCCTGTTTTTATTGTATCTTCTGGCTTACAGGTCACCTATGGACTCTCTAATTCTCTGTATTATTGACAGATTCTCTGAAAACTTGCATCTTCTCCGAGTTCAGCAAAAATCCCTCTCTTTTGGCATTGATGATTTTGGCCACCTTGTTAAAGGTGAAGGTCAATGATGTGGTAAACAAGTGGTCCTAGCTTCTCTGTCTTCTCTCTTCCTCTGTCCACTTTCTTTTTCTTTTCATTGCATTGCTATTCTCCACCCACTTCAGTATTTTTGTTTGTTTGTTTGATTTACTCCTAGCAGATATACAGCTTATGCTTGGGGTTTTTGTTATCTTTTCACGTATTTAATTTTTTTTGTTGGATTTTTGTTAAAAGTTCAAATACATTATGCTCATTAAAGTGGAACTTAGATGAGCAAAATGTTAGTCCCTCCCCTTCATTACAACTGCTTCTTGAACTGCATTCTTCCTCTTATCCTCTGTCATGGTTTGTCTCTAGGTTTCCCAAACTTCTTGTTCACAGAAAGTGGTCAGTTTTTATTTGTTTAATGATTGCTTCTCTTTCCTACTTCCCATAAAACTTCTCTTTTAGAGGAGAGTTGGACTAATTATTTCATTACCCATTTTATCCCAGGCCACATACAAAACCACAGCTCATTTGGTGGCTGAAGCTTACTGAAAACTTCCTTTCCTCTGGATGCCGCCAATTTATTTAATCACATGGCACAGTTGGACTAAGAAGAGCAATGGGCAAGGGTTGTTGGAACTATAACTCTTATGGATTGGGATGAGCGCCTTGCTATGGAGACAGACATTACAGCTCAGAAAACTGAATTGTCAAAGTCTGCAAAGAGTCTTTTTAGATGGGAACCATGGTTGTTTCTGAACATTAAAGAAACAGAAAATAATTGAATATCTTCAATAACAAATGATGGTTCAGAAGAGATTATATTTTATGTAGCTTCAAGCAAAACTCAGAGAAATACACTGACTTCTATTCCCTTCAGAAGTGACAATGAAAAGAAAGAAATTTGAGATTCAATTCAGTCCTGGTTTAGAATCCCTGAAGTCTACAAACTCACGTGCCAGGTAGAGTTGCCTTGGAATTGTTTCATTCATCTATTGGCATCTTTTATACTGTATTTATTGAGTGATTAATAGCCACCAGGCACAATTTCCAAAACATTGCTTGCACCAACTCATTTAAAATGCCCCAAACCATAATATTTTGGCATTGTAAGACAACTTTCTCAAACTCACATAATGTAGTGGAATCTTCTGACTTTACCTCTAGATAGTTGAACAAGTTTGGGTTCTTGCTGTTAAGGCCTTCACATTCCAATAGCTGAGACAATCCACATGTAAGTGCAAAGTAGGTAGGGAATATTGATTTGAGGAAGTAAAAAGGAAATTTTTAAATAACTAGGGAAGTAGAATGACGAGCTAGAAATCAGTCATAACTATTCAATCAAGTTGATTTTTGAATAGAGATACAACTTTAAAATGAAAGAATAGGTAAAGGAAATGTTAGAAAAGAAAACTGTTGTTTTTCTTCTTCTTCTGAGAGGTTCTCCCCCTCAGCCCAGGTAATCCATTTCCTAGTCATTGTGGGTGTTGACTGTTTTGTGCAATTACAATTACCCTCAGCTGGAAGCAAATGTTTGTGATTATGCCAATGGTTGACTGACTGGAACAAAATACCAGCCTAGACTGAGGCTTATCACTAGTGGAAATTGTATTTTTTTTTTACTTTCCCCCTATTTCTTATTATGCTCCCTTCACTGTCTTACAGTTTTACACTGATACCTCCTTCTATATAAACTGTTTGCACACAAATCTCAACTCTATGTTGCAGCACTAAGACTTATAAATTAAGATGGGAAAGAGGTTATTATGAATGTATATAAAGAGGTAGAGGTAGTGTGACTAAAGCAAAGTAGGAAAGGATAGTGTATGAAGCTAAGATGGGGAAGGTCAGAACTTAAGATAATGCAGACTAAGTACAGAATTTATATTTTATTAGGAGCTATGGAAAGGCTCAATTCCAAGCAGTAGTGAGTGGGAAAGCATGGAATGACTGTGTGAGAGCGATCACCTTTCCCTTTGGAGATCCTGCTGGAATATGGAATAGATTAGAACACTGAGAAGCAGTGAAGGCACAGATTATGCTGAGATGGGTGGTGAGGATCTCAAGGGAAAGACCAGGCCTCCCTGATTTTAGGGTGAGGCCTAGAATTAGGGGGAGGCCCTGGATGGGGTGTCTAGGATGCTGGTGAAGGAAGGGAACCTTCATTTATTCTCTTTTGTTTAAAAAAGAGATATTTTTCCCCTCAAGGGAAGGGTGGAGCAAATGCAAAGGCCAATATTTATTAACTCTTCTTAACTTTCTGAATTCAGTGAGAAGAGAAATGTTAGCATCACTGTCTTCTAGTGAATAACTCACAGAGCATTTTGGGGTTTGGGGATGTCTTGATTGAGAAAGCAGATCCAGGTTATCACATAAAAAAGTGAATTTTGATCACAGAGTGATGATTAACAGACCCATAAGTAATTTGGGGAACAGAATCCACATGGACTTTTTAATTGATGGAAGGAAAGCATTTACAGTATGAACAATAAGTGGAAAAGAGGTCATAGCTTTTCTTGATCCACTTGCCCACGCCAGACGCCCATCACTTCCTGTTTCATGCAATGCCATTGTGCCTTGACTTGCAGCCAAAATAAGTAAGTAATTTGCTCTAACTAGGTGTGTAAGCACTACGTGTCTCATTTTTACTAATATTTCTATTATCATTTTTTTCACAATGTAAAATTTAGAAGGACAAGAAGCAACACTAATGTCAACCTCAGAAGTGAGTACATTGTTGTGCCCAGGGTCAGAAAGATCTGATCAGATCTTCTTTCTTACACTTTCTTTGTCTTCAGCCAGAAAAGTCATCTTTTGTGATTATCTGCAGTACTGTTGCTTGTTTATTTGAAGCTAATGCTTGCTCCCAGTCAAAAAAAAAACTGGATAATTTTCCTGAAAATATGCAAAATGATTTTTTATACCAAGCCATTTTGCTTAGTAAATTATAGTGTTAGAGCCAATGAATCACATTTAGTGGAAGTTCAGACACTGATAGGGGTTTATAGCAAGTGGATGAAATATGTTTGGGATTTAGGATGAAAACAAAAATAGATATACAACAATGCTGTAAGAAAATACACAGGGAAGGGGCAAGAGAAATAGCACAGCAGTAGGGCATTTGCCTTGCATGCACCTGATTCGGGACAGAATCCCAGCATCCCATATGGTCCCCTGAGCCTGCCAGGGGTGATTTCTGAGCACTGAGCCAGTAGTAATCTTTGAGCACAGCCAGGTGTGACCCAAAACGAAAAAAAAAAAAAAAAAAGAAAAGAAAATACACAGTGAAGATCAAATCAATGGCAGTTATTATATGTGTGTGGTGGGGAAGAGAGTATAGTGAGCAGAGAACTGGTCAAAAAATATTTTGGGGGGCAATGATCCCAAATGAATAAAGAATATGAATAAACACTGAAGTGTCCTTCAATGCGCAATAGGAAAAGTTGGAGGGAAATAAACATCATAGAAACTAAGGATTAGAGGGACTTCTTTTGAGAAGTGTGAATTCTGTGAGAAATACAATCAGGATAGCCAAAGAATATTGATTTATTTTTCCTCTAGACAATTTCAAAGAGTAAAGTGCCATATTATCTTCCAGTTCTTTGAAGATTTCTAAATTACATGCTGCATGGTATTCACATAGTACCTAGCTTAGAAGTTAAAGAGAGTAGTTAAACAAGAGAATGTGGAGGGACACTGATAGAAAAAGGAAGTCTAGAAAGGGAACAATCAATAAAGAGTGTGATTGGCATTTATTTCTGTTGGAATGAAAAGAATTAGGCATATGTTGAAAAATAGGGCATAGAACAACAGATCTCGGTGGTCAGATTACATCTCCAACATTCTAAAAAAGCAGGTGAAGGGGTTAACCTATTTTGTGATCTAGAAGGTTTCTTGCAAGATGGGCGGGAAGGAAGAAAGTTTGAGTGCTGGTCCAAAGAAAACTGAGGGAGTTTGCGAGGAAATTTGTGGGAGTTCCCATCAGATGTTCTCGATTTTCCCAGGGAAGTAGGTGGAGAGGTCATCTCTGAATGGGAGGGGAAGGGAAGAATTAGACCTGGAGGAGCAGGAAGGTGGGAAGGAACTATGAGTTCCAAGCCAGAGAGTTCACTGTGGTGATGAAAAGATTTATAGACCAGCTACCCAGACCCACCTTCTGTGCTCATTTTGCTCCTGGATACCTTTGGTTCTGCTACTGACAAAGGTCAGGAAAAACTTGGAGTATTCAGAGATTTACTCAAAGGGGGAAGAGACAGGAAAGGAGAAAACACCGAATTCATTTTGAAACCAGGGAAGATTTTACAGTGGAAAAGAGCTTAAGAAAGACTTGGTCTAAGAATGCAGAGGAAGTTGTAAGAAAGGGATCAGGTGGTTTTTCTGGAAATACATTCTTTATATTTTGGAATGAGGAGGAGAAATCATCATTTTTAAGTAGATTACCAAGATTCCTTTTCTTGCTTCACTGGATCACCGCTGGAAGTTGATTTTGCAGCACAGCTCAGACACATTACCATGCTTTACCTCTTATGAATGAAGATTTTTCAGGATAATGCGTTTTTCAAGAATTATTATAAGGTCTGGTTTGGCATCCACCTGGGAATGTTGCACTGGTGATGGGTGGTGTTCTTTACATGACTGAAACCCAAATACAATCATGTATGTAATAATCAAGGTGTTTAAATAAAATATTAGGTGGCCCTCTTAGCGCAGTAGGCAGCGCGTCAGTCTCATAAATAAAATATTAAAAAAAGGAAATTAAATTAAAAAAATTTTTTTGGTTTTTGGGCCACACCCGGTGACGCTCAGGGGTTACTCCTGGCTATGCGCTCAGAAGTCGCTCCTGGCAGGCACGGGGGACCATATGGGGAACCAGGGGATCGAACCGCAGTCCGTCCTAGGTTAGCACAGGCAAGGCAGGCACCTTACCTCCAGCGCCACCGCCCGGCCCCCTTAATTTTTTTTTATTTTGGCATCACACCCAGTGATGCTCAGGGGTTATACCTGGCTATGAACACAGAAATCTCTCCTGACTTTGGGGAGCATAAGATGCTGGGGATCTAACCCAGGTCTGTCTTGGGTCAGCTGCGTGCAAAGCAAACAAATACCCTACCACTGTGCTATACCTTCAGTCTCTTAAAATTTTATTTTAACAGGTAACCTTTCCTTTTTTTGGACCGTATTAATGCATGGTGCTTAGGGTATACTCCTGGCTTTGTGCTCGAACTGAGGTGGCCATATGGTTCTGGGATTTGAAATCAGACCAGCTGTGTGCAAGGCACACACACAGTATGCCCTATCCTATTCTATTGCTTCTTCCCTTACTGTTATTTTTACCATATATACTCAAATACAAGCCAACCCAAGTATAAGCTAACCCCTCCTAATTTTACCCTTAGAACTGAGAAAACTTAGTGACTCGAGTATAAGCTGAGGTAGAAAATGCAGTAGTCAATGGTAAATTTCAAAAATAAAAATACATGCCCCAAACAATTACAATAATCAAGGAATCAATCAATCAATAAATACATGATTACATTTACAATACATGATTGTTTGATATAGTGTATAGCATTAACATACCACATTAATCCATAATATTCAACGGCAACATGATAAAGTGAATAAATTATTTAAGACAGTAAAGTATTGTAAATAAATGGTTAAAAATCCTGAATCCTTATACTCCAAAACCCCTGATTATAAGGATTCAGGATTTATAAACATTTATTTATACGGCTTTACTGCCTTAAATGGTTTTTTTCACTTAAATGTGCCATTGAATATTGTGGGTTAAATAGTTCAGTGGCATACAGTTCAGTTCAGCTGCCCACTTCTTCAACAACTTGTGGACTGAGCTGAAGCATCACCTTCTCCAGCAGATGGAAGAAGACAATCGGAGATTATGTGCATTTGATTTGGTGCGTGCAAATCAAATAACCTGTATGCCTGAGTGTAAAACGAGTTCGATTTTTGGGGCACAAATTTTGTGCTGGAAAAACTTGGCTTATACTATAGTATATAGGTATATTTGTGATCTTGATTTTCAATTTGCAGAAACTTCCTCAGTTTTTTAATCTATTGAAGGACAGAAATCCCACTGACCTACCTTCTTCCAATGACCCTCTGAAACATAGCAAATTGAGACATTTGAGCTTGGGTTTATGCCTTTCAGTTGATCAACCTAAATTTAGCAGAAGTGAGGGGTATTTTTGTTTGTTTGTTTTTGTTTTGAGGCCACACCCATCAGTGCTCAGGGGTTACTCCTGGCTCTCTGCTCAGAAATAGCTCCTGGCAGGCAGGGGGGATCATATGGGATTCGAACCAACCACCTTTGGTCCTGGATAGGTTGCTTGCAAGGCAAACGCCCTTGTGCTATCTCTCTGGGCCCAGTGAGGGGTATTTTTAAATGACTAGTGATGTTTGATTTGCTGATAGGATTAGGTATTTGTAATTTCTTCTAAATATAATAATTTGCATTTTGGTTACACATTTTTATAATACCTTTTTTAACACTATGGTTACAAAAGTACTTGTTGTTTGGGCTTCAGTCATAAAAGTACACCCCCCCCCCTTTCATCAGTGCAACCTTCCATGACCAATGCCCCCTTATCTCCCTCTTCCCAGTTATATAATTATCCACATTTTCCAAGTGGCAATAGCAGAGCATTAAATTAAGTGTGCCTGCTTCTGAGCACAGGGCCTAGGGTAACACAATGCTTGACCTGGTAATGATTCTCTAGTAATCATTTCTAGATTAGTTACAGAAACCCCATTAGCTTTCTCTTGTGTCTTTTATTATTGAACTTCAGTTTTGGAAATTTGATCTAAATCTTCAGTTATGTTCTTTAGTTCTTGGGGGAAAACTCAGTGCATCACATCACTATTTAATCAAATGCTTTGTGACCAATTTTGAAGCCTGGATGAGGACTTGAGTATGGGGTAGTGTGGTGTAGTGAGCAGACCTGGGCATCAGTCTATCTGGGAGCCTAAATCCTAATCTAGGGTCAAGCACTGGGTCTTAAGAACTTTACAATTTTTTTTTGAAATGAATTTATCCAGAACTACACAAGAAATTTTATCTCAGATATTTGAAAATCAAAAGTTGGCAATCAAAACAGACTATTCAAATTAGGACAATTTTGCAGGGAGATAAAAAGGTTTTCCATTGAGCACAAGATTCCAAATCAAAGTAAATATGGATAAAATTTGGTTTTGTTTATGGGCTCACCCTATTATGGTCAGGAGTCACTCCTGGCTCTGTACTCAGAAATTACCCCTGGTGGTGCTCAGAGGACAATGTGATATGCTGAGGATTGAACCTAGGTTGGCCTCATGCAAAGCAAGTAACTTATCTGCTGTAAGATCTCTCTGGACCCTAAAATGTGTGACCTTATTTGCAGTAAAGATATCTTTTTTCCTTGTTTTCTCACAATAATTTAAGCCCAGACTATAAAGTTTTGACTTCAGTAATTGTATTTAAGCTGACATTATCTGTATTCAGAGTTTACCTCCGTCTCTCTGTTTAGGATGTTTAGGCATTGCGATTGGTAAGTCAGATGTGGTGTTAGTCATTGACTCCAGATCAACTGTATTCAAGGCTACTGCCCTACCTGCTTTCTTTCTCTCTAGATCTTTGACTTTAATGTTTAATGAATATGATTGTGATGAATGGTAGTCAGCCTGATGAATATCATAAAGTATAAAGATTTGGAATGGGTAAATGATTCTTGATATATGAAACAGTATTTTTCCACCTGTGTGAGAAACATATTAAGAGTGGTTCATTAGCATAACAATAACATTGAAGGAATTTGACATTAAGGCAAGACTATGGATCAGAATTCCTTAAGTTTGCTAAAGCTTACATGACTGCAACAATTCAAATTCAAAGTAATAAGTATTCCAGAAGTCAAGGACAGGAAGAATTTGTTGGACATTCCATCACACTCAAATTCTAGAGGTTCTAATAGAAAGTTGCTAAAAGATTCAGGCAAGCAGACTTTGAAGGAATGGTGGGAACTAGAAGGTGAATGTAAGGAGGACAAAGGCAAGACCAAACATGTAAAATATTACAAAGACAATTTACTCAATTTTTCCTTTTTAATCTAAGATATTAACAAGTGGGGTGCTGAGCCTTTTGATGCTTAGTTTCTAATTTTTCATTTGTCTTTATTAAATATTTATTTATTTTTTATTGTTTTTTGTTTGTTTGTTTGTTTTGTTTTTGGGTCACACCCGGCAGTGCTCAGGGGTTACTCCTGGCTCCATGCTCAGAAATTGCTCCTGGCAGGCACGGGGGACCATATGGGGCATCGGGATTCGAACCGATGACCTTTTGCATGAAAGGCAAACGCCTTACCTCCATGCTATCTCCCGGGCCCCTAAATATTTATTTATTTATTTATTTATTTTTTTTTTTTGGGTCACACCCGGCAGTGCTCAGGGGTTACTCCTGGCTCCATGCTCAGAAATTGCTCCTGGCATGCACGGGGGACCATATGGGGCACCGGGATTCGAACAGATGACCTTTTGCATGAAAGGCAAACGCCTTACCTCCATGCTATCTCCCGGGCCCCTAAATATTTATTTTTAAACTTAAGTAAGTCACTATTATTTATAAAGTTGTTTATAATAGAGCTTCAGACATACAGTACTCCAATCCCAATCCTATCCACACAGTGTGACCTTCCTTCCACCAGTGTCTTCAGGATGTGCTTCAAACTCCAGATTGCCTTACTGGTAAGCATAATTTTATATTTAATTATTGTAGTTTGTTTCTGCTACTTGCAGTGGGCTCTCTCTGTGGTTTATATATATATATATATCCATATATAATATATACATATGCCTCACTTCTGCACCATCCCTGTGCTAAGGGCCCCTAGACCTTCCCTTGGGGCCATATGTATGCCAGTTTCCATATTTTTAACGTTAGCATCATGATTATTTTTGAAAGTTTTTTTATGAATTGGCAAATTCAGTATGAGTCAAATATTCAAAGCATATTGCCTGATAATGGGATCTTTGGTGAGCATTAAGTCAAATACAATTTAGACCATTTATACGCTCTATGGCGCAACACATGAAGTATATGGCATGAAAGTATCGAATCATCGTAATCCTGTACATCTCTCTGTGTAGATGTATCTATTTAAACATGGACCTCTCTTTAGTCATTACAATAGTATATGTCTGAGTGCAATGTGGTTATTATATAAAGTCTCTACTCTTCTGGAACCTTCTGTTACATGCCTCTGGTCTTCACAAAGTGATCATTAACTTCCAGGTGGCCTCCTATTCTAGTTAAGGCAATGGGCCAACTCCTTGATTCTATCTCACAATGTAACTTCCAAAGTAAATGTCTATTAAGCCTTTGTGTAAACATTCCAAGACTGTAGTAGAATCAACTGAATATAAATCACCCAATGAAAGGGGTACAGGAGAATGTGTAAGTTTGAAAAATGAAATAATACAGTGCAATTTCCTCATGGATCTCTGGCCTCAGCTACTTCAACTAAAACTTTCTCTGGTCTACATCACAGTTCATCTTCAGAAGTGCTGGGTTTCAGTTCCTGAGTGTTTCTGCCCAAATATAGAGAAAATAAGTCTGCACATAGAGAAACAAAGATGCCTATTTTCTCGTGGGTTTTACTAACCTGCCTTCTTGTCACTATCTTGTTCACATTTATTGATTTGGCTGCATATCAAATAAAGTGGTTATAATAAGTTTTATTCTTTTGCTCTGGTATTGCTTTTTTATTGATGAATGGTAGATAAAAGATTTCTTTTTAAGAACTTTATTTCAAATTTTTTCTCTTGGAACAAAAGATGATAATATGAAATCAAATCCTTGCCTGGAGGAATGAAGAGGAGTGAATGGAAGGTATTTTACAAAAGCTCAGAAATATGATTTGATTACTACCTTGAGGAACTCAGGTGTGCATTTTATCTTTCACCTGTCAACTTGTCAGTTTGACAATAGTTGCTCAGAACTTTTTAAACCTTATTTTTATTTAGTATCTCATATGACAAAAGACACACACACACCTCACACACACACACACAAGTTAAAAGACAAGCAGCTTTTCCTTTAATACAGGAAAGTGGGGCCCGGGAGATAGCATGGAGGCAAGGTGTATGCCTTTCATGCAAAAGGTCATTGGTTTGAATCCCGGTGCCCCATATGGTCCCCCGTGCCTGCCAGGAGCAATTTCTGAGCATGGAGCCAGGAGTAACCTCTGAGCGCTGCCGGGTGTGACCTAAAAACAAACAAACAAACAAATACAGGAAAGTGAAAAAGAAAGAAAACGTTCTCCTGTTTGGAAAGGAAAGTACCCAGCAACCACCTTGACTAAGACAGCTCAGATTTGGCTGGAAAGAATCAGCAATTCATTGGGCTCATTAGAGGCATGATGCTATTGTCATCTGTTACAGTAGCAGCAGAAAATGACAATAACTTACCACTTTTGATATGCCTTTCCTTCCTTTCTATCTCCCTCCCTCCCTTTATCTTTCTTTCTTTCTTTCTTTCTTTCTTTCTTTCTTTCTTTCTTTCTTTCTTTCTTTCTTTCTTTCTTTCTTTCTTTCTTTCTTTCTTTCTTTCTTTCTCTCTCTCTTTCTTTCTTTCTTTCTTCTTCCTTCCTTCTTTCTCTTTCTTTCTTTCTTTCTTTCTTTCTTTCTTTCTTTCTTTCTTTCTTTCTTTCTTTCTTCCTTGTTTCATTCTTTATTTTTCTGTTTTTCTTTCTCTTTCCATGTTTCTTCCTCTCTCCTTGTTTCTTTCTTCTTTCTTCCTTTCTTCCTTCCTTTTTCCTTCTTTCTTTCTTCTTTCTTCCTTTCTTCCTTCCTTTTTCCTTCTTTCTTTCTTCTTTCTCTTTCTTTTTTCCTTCTTTTTTATTTTCTTTTTATTAAAATAACACCATAATAGTTCAAACTTTTTCCAAAATTAGGATCTGGGCATATTGATATGAAGCTTCACCTATGCAAAAGTCCAACGATTTGAAGGTACATATTATTGAATATGTTCTCACATTTTTACATTATACAATTTCAGCTCAGAGAAAATCTCTTTCAAACATACTTAGCAAAAATCTAAAGGAATGCCATCACCTTATACAAAATTATTTTACATATAAAATATGTGGTCAATATTTTATCCATCAGAAGTCAATTTGGTGTAAAAGTAGTACAGAAATTGATTAATTTTCCCACATGTTTTTCTGAGCATTATTAGCTACAACCCAGAGACCTTTGAGCACCAGCATTATGGGACTCTCCACACCCACAGGGCAGAAGCCGTTTCCCATCCTTGGGTCTTTGCAATGGGTCCATTATACCATTGACAGGCTTAAATCTGCAGGCATTCCCTACTTATTCAGTGAACTATTGGAAGGGTCCCCAACACAAAAAAGAATTCTGCCAACTCACTCTTTTTCTTTTTGCAAAATCACTTTTGTAAAAGAAAAGAGTTTACTCAAAGGGATTTTGGTGTGATATGATATCAAAATATTTGATAAATTTTGTAACAAAATACCTGGGAATATCCACAGAATATTTTTAAGAATGTAATACATAGTCTGCTCTCTTTTGACTTCAACATTGTCTGAATGCACTAGATGATCCAAGGACTCTGACTTGATTTTTTTGTTTTATATTTGCTGTGTACCATAGCAGAAGGTCACTTGCAAATGGTTCTAGTAATGCTAATAACTCCCTGCATTATAAGACTGACTGCATCAGGTCTTATAAAGATGTATGTCGCATGCATGAACAGAGACAAGTCTTTACTGCAGGATATTTTTCTCCAGAAGTGAGATGGAGTTGAGAGATTTGCTCTCCATTCATACTCCTACATCAGAGGGCAGTTCTGAGGCAGTCCATGTGGTCTTCAAAGTCATGTAGAGGATCCCTAGGAGTATTTTGTTTCTTAAAATAGTAACTGCTGCTGAAAACACCCTTATTTGCTTTCTTTTCAACTCTTTCTCCTTTTTCACTTTTCATATGAAATACGCATGTCTTAATATTTGCCTGCTTCTCGATATGGAGATTCCTCCAGAAACTGGAAATCGAGCTCCCATACGATCCAGCTATACCACTCTTAGGAATATACCCTAGGAACACAAAAATACAATACAAAAACCCCTTCCTTACACCTATATTCATTGCAGCACTATTTACCATAGCAAGACTCTGGAAACAACCTAGATGCCCTTCAACAGACGAATGGCTAAAGAA
>PVKC010038906.1:0-12752 GCA_004027635.1 Crocidura indochinensis
GGAGCCATCTGAAATCCCAAGAAACCTATGCATTAAAGGTGTCCACTGTAGACTGAGAGATAGTACAGTGGTTAGGATGCTTGCCTTCCACCAGGCAGACCTGTGTCTGAATCTCCAACACCCTATATTGTCCCTCAAATTCACCAGGAGTAATCCCTGTGTGAGAGTCAGGGCTAATGTCTAAACATCACTAATGTGGCCTCCAAAAACAGAAAAAGAAAAGGAAAGGTCACTACAGAAGAATCAAATGATAGTGTGTTGTTCCCTTCTAAGTAGACTCACAATAACACTCATGACATGGTCTCTGTCAGTGCTTAACTGTCATCAGTGATGAGAAAACCAAGTTATGGAACCTTCTGGGGTTTCTCTACTGTCACATAGTTAGTGGGTGTGAGACCTAGACTCAAAGCAAAGGCATCCTGTGCAGCCATCCAGGTTCTGACTGCTCAATGAGCAAATCAAGCATGACAGAGGATCAGAAAAGGAGCCTTGTACCCCCATCCCCGACAGGAACTCCCCAGGCAAGTGGTTTAGATCCCAGAGTCCAGCAAGTTATTTTCTGTTAAATTCTGTGAGTATGAAAAGCTTAGGAGAGCCTGTTGACCATTCTTTGAGTGTCATACAAGCAATTTCTCACAGCTTTGTTTTCTTGCCATTAACCACATCATAGTTGGGGTTAGGGGATAATCTCTTGTTTCAAGACCAACTGCCTTTGTGGCTGGGAGAGCACTAAACCCAGCAGTCCATTCCTTGTGATTCCACCTCATCTAGTATCTGCCGACTGGGCCATCCTGTGTGAAATGTCAAGCCTTCTCTAACAAGGGTTTATTCCCCTGTGCCCACTGGAATGTCCCAGAAGAGGTGATGAGGGGATCTTGTGGCATGTAGATACCATAGTCTTTCTGATATAACAAAAGAATGTTGTGCTGACCACATGGCAGAAATCAGGTTGGCAATGGAGTGCTGATTTAGCCAAGAAAGAATTAGTTCCTTAAGTGAGAGGGAACCTCTGGAGAGGAATATAACCCAATACAAAGTAGTGGCCTGTGAAAGCCATCAAAGATGGGAAGGAAATGGAAACTCTCTGGTTCAAAGCTCCTGCCTAAAGTCTTCAGTAATAAAATAGCTTTCAAGAAAAAATAAAATCAGTTTCAGGGGCCAGGCCTGTAAAGATGTCCCAACTATACTGCAAAGCTATGAAGGTATATGGGAAAGGGGGAAGACAGGACTCTGTATTTATAGAGCTATTTCCTGTTTCCAGTGAATAACCCCCTTGGTCTGAGCACACCTACTTTTCAGATCCTGCCAGATTCCAGTGACCTTCCAGGTCACTACCTATTCATGGGTATGACTTGGGCTTCTCACACTGTTGAGACTCACACTGTTGGTCTGGTGAGTCAGAAGAACTCGATTCCAGATCTCGTTCTTTATGCCCACCACCACCAAGCCAGTGCTTTCCCTCCTACCACCATAAACCCTTCGGCCAACATTGATATCCATGAGCCAAGAATCAGAACGATCTCTTTGTCATCTAATACCAGAATGCACTTGGAAGCAGTCCTGGTCAGTGCTATATTGAGCTTCAGTTTGCAAATGTTTATTTACAGGGAATTAATTAACTTTGGTATTTGCGAGTACTGGACTAAGAGAAAATTGGTTTTCACTCCAAATAAGTGTGGTGGCATTCCAAAAGCCCTCATGCTCATGTTTGAAATGTCAAAATTCTTCAAGTCCAAACCTCAAGAAAAAAATGGCAAACGATCTGCCAAGGCAAACAGAGTGGCCAGAGAAGTCTGAGAATCTTGGACAGGTCTGCTGCTTCTGAAGTCCTACTGGTCACTGATGGCCTAGCCCTAGAGGATCCTGAGAGAGGCCAGTTACTTCTCAGCACTCCAGTGATCTTGGTCAGGAAGAAAACTCTGGACTAAATCATGATCCCTGAAACATTACCTGGTCTTGAGGCTCTCTGAGAATGTTCATGAGTCTGCTTTATTGTCATCAGGGGAACAAGTCTGAGTAGAGCTCTTGGTAGAAATGTTAGGTCACTAAGGGGGTTCAGCAATAAGGTGCTCCTGACCTCTGTACTGTGAACACCACATACAAAGGAGATGATCCTATTTTCTGATTTTTGTATGTTAGGTTTTATTTCACAGTGTTCCAGAGATGGTGGGAAAGGCCAATGAGAGTTTCTCTTTACAATGAAAACAGAATTTTACACAGGATTGAAGAAGCCATGATATTTTAGGAAGAATGTAGATGGCAAGAAAGTCAAAGAGAGAACTCCAAGAAAGGGACAGATGGGATTTTGGATCAAGTACAAGGAATAGTGTGACAGCCTAAAACAAAAGGAGAATAAGGATTCCTTCATTCGGGAAATCATCTCTCCCTTCCTCTTCCTACCATTCACCCAACCATGTATGCATTCATTTAATCATTCATTCGCCCATCCCTCCATCCATTCCTCCACCCATAATCTAATGTTTTCATGCATGTATTCAATCATCCATTAAACCATCTATGAATTCTTGCACTCATAATGCAGTCATCCATCCCCCTATCCATTCTCCATATGAACAACATGCAGGTCTTCATTCCTCTAAGGATATATGCATACATTCAATCATCCACCATCTTTTTTTGTTCAATCAATAAATTATCCACTCATACATTTTTGTATTTATTATATATGTTGGCAAGCAATAATTCATTTATAAATGCATTAACTCAATTATTTATCCATTCATCCATCAGTATATAAACATATATGCAGTACCTGGTTTATATAGAAATCTGGTAAGAATTCACTATCATAGAATGCCCAAGTTGATGGGACACAGACTTCTCTTTAGAGAAATTTGTATCCACAAGGAAAATTCAAGGGATCAGTGATTCCTGTGAAGGACAGAGTCAGATTCCTTATGTGGCTTGAGAAAGAGTCTAATCTCTTCCTTTCTCCATAGTAAGATGCTAAAAAAAAAAAGTCTTAAGGACTTAGAGAGATGAACTCTTCAGATGAGTTCTCTGCTTTTTAACTTAATATTGTTTTTTTTTGTTGTTTTTTTTGTTTTTGTTTTTGTTTTTTGTTTTTTTGGTTTTTGGGTCACACCCAGTGACGCTCAGGGGTTACTCCTGGCTATGCACTCAGAAGTCACCCCTGGCCTGGGGGACCATATGGGGCACGGGGGATCGAACTGCAGTCTGTCCAAGGCTAGCGCGGGAAGGCAGGCACCTTACCTCCAGCGCCACCGCCCGGTTCTTTGACTTAATATTGTTAACAGATTACTTAAATTTGCCTCTCAACTATTTATGGCAGTGCCTTCCAAGTCTGCTTCCTCAAGTATGAGAAGCAAATGAGAAAAAAGGAGGCAAAAATGTTTGCAAACCACTAGTTTAGCAAGCATCATGAACTTCCTACGTGATCACTAGATTTTGGAGATGACTGACTGGAAATTGGAAGGAGTAGTTCCTGTGGGAATCAGAGGTCTATTATACATGGATGCACAGCTTTCTGAGTGCAGACTCCTCAGACTTGCCATTGGTCAGCAGCTGGAAATGGAACTGGACAGAAAGATACACAAAAGTTAAGCCCATGTCTAGGTATTTCTACAGTCTGGAGAATCAATAACAGAAAACAGATCTCCTGTTCAGGAAAGGCTCTGCTCTAAGCCCAGTCCTAAGCCAGGAGCTGGAGATAATAAGATCTGGTCAGCAAATAGTAATCCAGGTGGGTTAAACTGATGAATACAAAGATAAACCAAGAATATTAGTGCTCCTATGACTGATAAGAGAATATACAGGTCACACTTGACTGAAGCCCTGATCATCCAAAATCTCGGTTGTAAGTAGTGGACACTCTAAATTACATACAAATTCCATGACCAATAGGAATGAGGTTTGATCCTGGTGGGAAGGACAGTAATTGACAGTGCAGTTCAATGGAATATATTTTTCAGATTCTGGGTATTAATAGAATTAAGTTAATGCAATAGCCTATGCTCAGCTACCTGGAGTTCATGTTGTCCATGTGTTGAGAAACATGCCAGAAAGCATAGTCAGGGGCCCAGGAGATAGCATGGAGGTAAGGCGTTTGCCTTTCATGCAAAAGGTCATCGATTCGAATCCTGGTGCCCCATATGGTCCCCTGTGCCTGCCAGGAGCAATTTTCTGAGCATGGAGCCAGGAGTAACCCTTGAGCACTGCCAGGTGTGACCCAGAAACCAGAAAGCATAGTCAAATGACCCCACTCATTTACACAGCTTCATAGACAGAGTTCAGAGCCTCATTTGAGGTATGCAAAACATCCAAGAGAGAGTAGTCAAAAACTGTGCCAAGCTTTCCCCAGACCCTTGCTTTGCCTGCACCCTTACAGTCAATCTGCACTGTGACTCTGTACCTTAAGACATGGACACAAAGAACTGTCAAACCATCTTTCTGCCACTCCACTCACCTCCAAAGAGCCAGAGGGGTGAAACCACTTTTTCTTCCGTCATGGTCAGCACAACAGAAAGGAAACAGAATAGATGATCTAACCTTCAGGGTAGAGGGTGAATTATTTACGAAACATACATAGATCCTCCTTTGGTTGGGTCCAGGGCAGGACCAAGTGTGAGTGATTCTTTTGTTCTCACAGCTGGCCTTTGCAATCGCTCAGAGACTGTGCAGTAAATAATACAGCTATTGTCTGCCTGTGTCAGAGACAGACAGAAGGTACATTTGGCTCGTGTCCAGACACGGCAAGGGCTACTCATAGTCAGTGTCCAATTACTGCTGGCTTGACTAGAAAATGTGCTACCCTCCATTTTTTTTCTGATCTAATTTAAGAATGGGTAGTCTTAATGGCCTGGGCACAAAGAAGGGTTTTTCTGCTTCGTTCAATGAGGTCAAATAAAGTTATGTTCTGAATGAAATCCAATAAGCATATCATGGAAGTTGCCCAAACAGTTAGCTAGTGACAGATGAGTGTGCAATGTTTGGGCTCCCCTAGAAGAGACATAGACTTAAAACAATAAAATCTGCTCAGTTCCAAGTTTTCTTGCAGGTTTTATTCAGGATGTTGAAAATTTTACTAAGGGGAAAATTGATGAATTAGATGCTTCAGGCTCTACTTGCTCCAGGCTCCCCAGGCCACGGGCAGAAATGCCATTGCATTTCCAAAGAGCTAGAGGAAAAGTTGGTGATGAGGACAAGAGAAGCTATAATATCTCTATCTTACAATTTTCCAGGAACTAAGAGAAACTCATTCTCTCTGTTTTTCTAACCATCCTGAGGTGTGCACATGTGCTCCCAATGAGGAGAAACTGAGGTGCCATAGTTTAAGTATTTCCAGGTGCTCTTCTTGAAGTGCTTTCATAGTTTTTCTTAATCCCTGGGTCTCCAAGTCTCCATAGGATGGGTTGAGAGCAAGGGTGTCTTTCAGGACACAGCTGATAAACATCTGGGTGGTACCTCCAAGGTAAGATTCTAGTTGTTGTCATATCTACTCACCTGAAGCCACATCTTTGCCCAGATCTGTCCTTGGAAATCCCCAATGCAGTGTCATCCTTCCAGATAAGTGATGTCCAATGACCTCCCTTTGGACTGCCCCAAGCAAGGAACATAAATATGTGTTTGCAACAAAGAAAAGATGGGGGACATGATACTGGCTTATGAAAAAGGAAGTGAAGCAGAGAGTTCTTTCACATCTTCTTTTGCCACCCCCAAGCTTGGCACTTGGACCCCTGCAATGTCTGAAAAATAAACCCAGGATGACTGGGTTGGAGAGTGAAAGAGAGTAGTACTTGATCTTTCTCCTCTCCTTGCAGGAGAAATCAGAAGCACCTTTTCGATATAGTCCCTCCAAATGTCTTAGGGTTTCATGCTAATGCAGCAGCATTATCAGCCCAAACATGGAATTTCTGAGAGGCTCAATGAAGGTAGTCCCTTTCATCTCACAATGTTTCACCAAGGGCTGTGTTCGGAGAGAGACCAAAAAGCCACATGGAAGTAATGAGGAAGGATAAAAAGGAAGATGCGTCTGCTCTGATTTATCAATGAGCAACTCGGAGGGTGAGCAGCAAGGCATCTGTCAAGGAAAATGAGGACATTTTTTCCCAGGCCCCTTTGAATCCTAAAAAGGTACACAGACATGGAGAAGAGAAAATGGGGTGTCTCAATTCTTAGGACAAACTTTTCAAAGAGCTAAAAGTTGGATGGAGCCAGAGCTGTTCCTTGTGAATTAGCACCACCTGGCCTGAGAGCTTGAAAAGCTGTAGAAAGTTGAAGACATTGACTGATCTGAGTGATGCCAATAGGTAGTAGAAAAATTTTGCCTGTCCAGCCAGAGGAAGAGGAGTTGGTGAGCTCCCTGGATTGCTGACCTTCCTTTCTCCATTTTCCAGAAAACACCAAGATGCATGTCTGACTCTCTCCCTTCTCATTATACCCCCAAATAATTATTTCCCCATAGTTCCTGCCAGTCAACTGGACTCTGCTGTGTGGATTTGAAGCAATCACTCTTATCCACAGAGAATTAGGAAGGTCCCTTAGTTCTATGCAAAAGTAGGTCACAGATCTTGACTTGCTCTAAAAATCCCTTAGATTTACTTATAACAAACTCATTTCTTTTTTTGTCCTTTTTGGCAGTGTTAATGATCAAACCCAGGTCTTTCTACATAGAAAACAAGTGTTCTACCTGTACCAGAGCCAGGTTTACCCATTACTTCATTTATTCAGTAAGAGTATTTTGTATTCATTACATAGTCAGCCCTGATGATGCCCATGCTAACCAGATAAGCAGGCCCTTTCTGGGCAGTGGCCACAGATGAGAAATTATATTTGAACACATTAGAGTAAGTGTTCATAAAGGAGTCAACACCATGTCTTGAGTTATCATAGGGGCCAGAGAAGGTCCCTGCTGAATGAGACTTAGAAAAAATCTAAGCTCACATGGGAAGAGGAACAAAAGCTTAATGAATACAAGTGTGTGCTGTAGAGAGAGGCACAGCAATGCCTTTCTTGGGGAACAGAGTTCTGAGCATAATCAGCTGCCACCCTAATGTGTTGACACAGTGATATCATAAGCATACACTAAATGGTACCACACAAGGCCCACAAAAGTTTTCTCCCTTCACTCTTTAGAAAGCCAACCAGATATTCCACTACACCTTCCAGCTCAGGTCTCAGCTATAGAACCTACAGCAGTCATCTGCTCTAAACAATTCATCTTCTCTCACCTTGGTCTGGAATGTTCTCTTCTGTTACAGAATCAACACTGTAGGTCAACTGGATTCTATCTATTATGTTGCTTTAAGGTATCAATATTATATATATTCTCTTTCATGGTAAAGGCAAAGAAGTTTAAAACAGCATCAGCATTTATTTAAATATCTTCCGAATTCCAAAAATCACACCAGAGTGTACCCTAGGATCATGGGGAGAGTAACACCAGGCACAGCCCGGAGTAATTAGCCTTAACATCCATTCATACTGAAGTCAAAAAAATCATGCATGAATCAGAAAAAATAGCTTCATCTCTGAATTTCATTATTGTTGTATCAATTGAGAGTGCTAACTTATGCCTCTTTGAGGCTTGCAAAAAGAGCTCCAAGACCCTTGGAATTGGAAGGACCAGGAGTTGGCCAATCTTTGAGGACTAGTTAATGGTTACAGAACTAGCTAGTGTGGTCCTGATGAGGGTTTACTAAAATTCAATTCTGCAATTATAGAAAGATTGTGGAGAAAGCATAATAAAGGAGCCAGGTGGCTCTATAAGTTTCAATAAAGCTATATGCATAAAACAGAGACTACTGGATGGATCCAAGTTCACTACCCACTCTTCTAAGTAAGACCATCCCAAACCCTTGAGCTGCCAAACTCCTAGAGAGCAGAGGATGTGTCTAATTTTTCCTCTCTCTTCCCAAAGCCAACCTAGCAATAAATGAAGAGGCTGGCAGAGTCACTGGTGCATGAGTGAGTGAATGAATAGATGCCCCAGGCTGCACTAAAAGATAGATTCTATGTAATAAAATCTTTATTTGAACCATTCGGTGATATGTTTCGTGGGTAAAGAGCCTTTCGAACAACTCCAATTCACTAACTCAACTGTCAGGAATTGCCTCCATAAGCCATAGGCTACACTAGAAGGCCAAAGTCTACTTTCTAACAAAGACCTGTCATGACTAAATTATTGACACAATAGACCATTGTAACTCCTTTGGACTCATTAGGCTTAATTATGTCAAGGTCTCATTGAGGACTCTTTAAATCTGAAAATACGTGAGATAATAAAAGATAATAGCTCCTTTGGAGCCACGAAGGTCTCTTTATGTCACGGGCTATTTGGAGATTCAATATTTCGTGTGATTAATATCACAATATTGTTGAAATGACAATTACCACACCCTCAATGTCTACGAGTGTAAGTTAATCATGAGCATTGAGGTAGACCTTGCTTCTCACTTACTCTTGGAGTCTTTGTCAAGGAGGAACAGGGAAGGGTTATATGGCTGAAAGGCCAACTAACTCCTCAATTAGAGTTCTCCCAACACAGCAACTTCCTGGAACCCAAACCTCTCACTGTGAATCTGAAGTTCTCAGCGCACTATTTCCATTCAGCATCTCTGTGTCTCACCTGGAAGGTAAGCACAGAAGGCAGTGCACAGAGGCCTTTGTCAACCTCTTTTCTTTTGTTTTTCAGGTACCAGGTATGTGGTTCACTGTCAGTGATAACAGGAAAAACAGCAGTCTTGGTAGGAAAGAGTTTCAAAATGAGGGTCATCTTCTAAGATAGCGCAGAAATGATGAACCACAAATTCTAACAGAAACTGCTTCTGTGATGAAGGAAGCCCCACAGGAGCAACCACTATATTCTCCAAGAAAAACTCAAGAAAGAGTCATTGCTTTTGTTTGTTTTGAGGAGTTTCTAGAGTAGTGGTCAGGGAGGCCCCAAGATTTCTCTCAGCAATTCTTGACCAATTCATGTTAAGCTGGAGATTTACAGAGTTTGGGTCTCTGCAATGCTGAGATTCCCCACCCCCCACTCCAGGACACACCTAATGGAGCCACATCAGGTAATTTTCATGGGATCATGTGGTATCAATAATCAAACTGGGACTGGATGCATGAATGATATGAACCTTAAGCCCTATTCTAGCTTTCAGACTCCAAGTAGTCTTGAAAGAAACTATTACAATCTCAAGAAAAGATCTATTTATTAACAAATAATAGATGGCAACCTTAGTGGCTTAAAATAAAATATGTTGAATAATGAATAACGGGTAATGCATCTATACCATAAATATTGTAGAAAAAGAGATCAGGCATTGCCTGCAATGCCCTTAAATTGCAGTGGGTTTTGATGTAACACAGAATTTGAGGTGAACCCTACCGGTACCTCTGACTTACGCCTTTATAGTTCTTTTTCATTGCTAAGTGCAGCTTGATTACAGGCTGCAGAATATGGCAAGTGTAGAGAGAAATTATGCTCATGATTATGATGATGTTACCTTATATGAAAGAGGCACAGAGGAATCATCCCTTGGGTCATGTTACCATATGCGGTAAAGGTGAGGGATCCTCCATTCCATCCCATTATACAAGAAAAATTATTTTTGCTGAAGAAGAACTGTTATGAGCACTTCTGCAGCAAGAATGTATTCTGTTAACAATCCATGTTAACTTTATTGAGTCTGTGGAAGCACGGGTTCAGAGATTGAACCCAGGGCTTCATACTTGTAAGGCAAAGGCTCCACCTCTAAGCTATACCCTCTGCTCTATGTGAACTCTAAAGGAATTCTTGTGGCACTTGGGTCTTTAAATGAGCATTCACCCCTATTCCAATGCTTTGATACAAAGGGCCAAGTTAAACTTTGCATGAAACTCAATTTCATAGTCAGGAAAGATAATAAACACATGGTTCGTGGCAAGTCACTAAGGGGATAGTAACTTATCACACACTGATCAAAAGGAGCACTTGAATATCTTGGTTCTAGCAACATGTATTCATATCAAAGTTAAATTTGAAAATGAATTCATATACTGTGTTTTTCAGTAATGATATATATTTGACTTCGAAAATAAATATCAGAACAAAAAAATTAGGTTAAAAATACCTAGACTGGGGGCTGGGCGGTGGCGCTGGAGGTAAGGTGCCTGCCTTGCCTGCGCTAGCCTAGGACGGACCGCGGTACGATCCCTCAATTTCCCATATGGTCCCCCAAGCCAGGAGCGACTTCTGAGCGCATAGCCTGGAGTAACCCCTGAGCGTCACCGGGTGTGGCCCAAAAAACAAACAAACAAAAAAATACTTAGACCAAAGACTGGTCCTTATCAAGTGAAAAATAAATACTTAACAGTTATTAAATGAATAAAAAATTATTTTAAAGCATGAATAATACTTTAAGGCAGGGGTCTCAAACTCTCAGCCCAGGCCGTTTGCAGCCCTCCGTACAACATTTTGTGGCCCTGCCCTAGAGGAATCTTTTGTTTTGTTTTGTTTTAGTTGTTTGGGTCACACCCCCCAATGTTCAAGGTTTACTACTGACTTTGCACTCAAGGATCACCCCGACTGCCTCCTGCGGCCCCCAGGTAAATTAAGTTTGAGACCCTGCTTTAAGGTGTTATTGTACCATAGTACACTTAGCTATATATTTGTCAATAATTATTAATTGTTATATGTATTGTTTATAATTAAAAGCTAATTAAGTTTATTTTCTTGCATCAATTTGGTAGTTAATTGTGACAAAGTAAATATTTACTTATGTAAGCTACTTGGGAATTTTTTCCCTTGGGAATGATACCTAAAGTATGAATGTGCTTATGAAAATAGAAGCTATTTTTCCAAACAGAGTTGTATCCCAACACTTAACATTGTACCTCATGTATGAGAGGTTCCCCAAAATATGTTAAATGAATAAGTATATAAATTTTCTCTCACTTTTAATTGTTATAGTTCAATATTTTCAGATTATATTGCATATTTCTAGAACAATTTATGAATTTCACTATCCTTTGTGAGAATGTAATTATATATTTCTTATCCCAGAATTATTAAAAGTGGAAAAAAATTGTTGATATGTACAAAATATAGATGTTTTATTGAATAATTTTTGATTCCCAGAAAGCATAGCATGTATGCATCTTCACCAGTTGGATTTACTCTTCCATAATGGTCTTTTATTCCATTTGCATATTGAAAGATATAAATTGTAATGTTTTTCTTTTGCTCTTTCTTGTCATCATTGTTCTATATTTTTGTCAATGCATTTGTTTCTAGGCCTTTCGATGACTTTGCTATAGATGACAATATGAATTTTTATTAATTTTATTTTCATCAAAAATTAAGAAATTAAAACCTCAATATTGCATATGAGGTTTGTAATAGAGTTTCAATATTTATGAAAAATCTCATAGAATTGCATGTTAACTAGTTAAATCTATAATTATAGCTGGACTCTTTAAAGCTGACCTCTCTTCTTTAGATAAAACAAGTTCAAAATAATCCTTGGATTAAATACACCAAGAAGAATTTATAAAATGACTAATAAATCTAATTTGAACAATTGTGAAATGTTTCATCAGCAAAAGTACAGGAAATATATACCAATGTAGACTATATGTTAGATCTTAAAATAGATTTTCATATTTTAGAGATTTTCATTCAATCCCAATGAAAATAATTTAGAAACATTATCAGGCTATCCATCTAATATCTTGATATAGTTAAAATAACTGAAAAACATATAAAATCTTATCAATAAATCATGGATAAAAATGAATCATAAGTAAAATTTTTATAAAAATGTTTTTTTTTATTTTAACACCTTGATTACATACATAATTATGTTTGGGTTTCAGTCATGTAAAGAAAACCACCCATCACCAGTGCAACGTTCCCATCACCTTTGTCCCAAAATCTCCCTCCTCCCACCGACCCCCCGCCTGTACTCTGGACAGGCTCTCCATTTCCCTCATATATTCTCATTATTAGGACAGTTCAAAATGTAGCTATTTCTCTAACTAAACTCATCACTATTTGTGGTGAGCTTCATGAGGTGAGCTGGAACTTCCAGCTCTTTTCTCTTTTGTGTCTGAAAATTATTATTATTTCAAGAATGTCTTTCATTTTTCTTAAAATCCATAGATGAGTGATACCATTCTGCGTTTTTCTCTCTCTTTCTGACTTATTTCACTCAGCATGAGAGATTCCATGTGCATCCATGTGTAGGAAAATTTCATGACTTCATCTCTTCTGACAGTTGCATTGTATTCCATTGTGTATATGTACCACAGTTTCTTTAGCCATTCGTTTGTTGAAGGGCATCTTGGTTGTTTCTAGAGTCTTGCTATGGTAAATAGTGCTGCAATGAATATAGGTGTAAGGAAGGGGTTTTTGTATTGTATTTTTGTGTTCCTAGGGTATATTCCTAGGAGTGGTATAGCTGGATCGTATGGGAGCTCAATTTCCATTTTCTGGAGGAATCTCCATATCGCTTTCCATAAAGGTTGAACTACACGGCATTCCACCCGCAGTGGATAAGAGTTCCTTTCTCTCCACATCCCCACCAACACTGTTCGTTCTCGTTCTTTGTGATGTGTGCCAATCTCTGTGGTGTGAGGTGGTACCTCATAGTTGTTTTGATTTGCATCTCTCTGATGATTAGTGATGTGGAGCATTTTTTCATGTGTCTTTTGGCCATTTGTATTTCTTCCTTGTCAAAGTGTCTGTCCATTTCTTCTCCCCATTTTTTGATGGGGTTAGATGTTTTTTTCTTGTA
>PVKC010038907.1:0-12662 GCA_004027635.1 Crocidura indochinensis
AAAAAAAAAAAAAAAAGAGTTTGGACTAACCCATCAACAACGGCCCTACCTTTAGGGCCCCATCAGGCTTATCTCTCAGGGAATGCAGGCAGGCTTTCTTCCTCTTAACTACATCATGTCAGGGCAAGTTATTCAAACTCTATTTAGTCTGCTTACATATAAAATGGGATAATGAAAATATCTACCCTCCAAGGCTATGAATGACACAACACTCATAAAGCTTAAGGTTCCAAAATCTGGCACGGAACAAGCTGTGAAGTATTTATCATCAACTACACTAAGACACTTCTATGAGCTCAACTTCTGCTAATACAGACTGTTGTCCTTTTTGGTTCATGGCTATTTTTAGCATATTTCCCTGGCCTTGTCTGTATGTTTGCAAGTAGTCTCTTTTGGAATTATGTAGGAAAACCTTTTAATCTAAAATGAATTGCTACCAGGCAGAATGAAATCATAAATATAATATTTTTATTAAAGGTTAATTTTTTTGTGTGTTTTTGGGCCACACCTGTTTGAAAGCTCAGGGGTTACTCTTGGCGAAGCACTCAGAAATCGCCCCTGGCTTGGGGGGACCATATGGCAGGGGATTGAATCGCGGTCCTTCCTTAGCTAGCGCTTGCAAGGCAGACACCTTACCTCTAGCGCCACCTAACCGGCCCCAAAGGTTAATTATTTTAAGGATCATATTTAGGTCCAGCAAAATTCATTCTTTTACTAAGTGCTTGGTCCTGGATATTTTGAACTTGCTATTACTTTTAATCCTTACAACTTCATCAAGTGGACGTTTCATGTATACATATGAAAAAAAATGTCCAAAGGTTACTTAAAGGTTAAGCTCATAAACCCCCTGAGCCCTAATTTCCTTTATTTTTTTTGGGGGGGGGGGCCCACACCTGGCGGCGCTCAGCTGTTACTCCTTGTAGGTTCGGGGGATGCTGAGGCTTGAACCTGTGTTCATCCTGGGTCAGCTGCTTGCAAGGCAAACACTCAACCACTGTGCTATCACTCCAGCCCCTGAGCCCTAATTTCTAATCAATGGTTCTCAAAGGCACAGGAAGGTTAAACTGGGATGGGGGCAATGGAATCTCTCTCATCTTTATAAAAAACAACAACCTTATAGTGCAGAGAAGCACCTTCTGCACTCCGGTCATTTTAGCACCACAAAAACCTTATTCCTAATAATTTCCCAAAGAAGACATATGGATAGCCAATAGGCATATACAAAAGTGCTCGTTGCCACTGTCAAAACATCATCTTACATGTGAGAATGGCATATATCAAAAAATCTGGAAACGGCCAGTGTTGGTGGAAATGTGGTGAAAAAAGAACTCTCATCTATTATTGGTGGGATTTTAACTAGGTCAGCCTCTATGGAAAACAGTATGAAGATCTCTCTCAAAAAAAAAAAAAAAATAAGAGTAAGAACAGGGGGCCGGGCGGTGGCGCTGCAGGTAAGGTGCCTGCCTTACCTCGCTAGTCTTGGACGGACCACGGTTCAATCCCCCGGTTCCCATATGGTCCCCCGTGCCTGCCAGGAGCGACTTCTGAGCGCATAGCCAGGAGTAACCCCTGAGCGTCACTGGGTGTGGCCCAAAAACAAAAACAAAAACAAACAAACAAAAAAAAGAGTAAGAACAGAACTTCCATATGCTTAAAGATACCCCTCTGGACATTTACCCCCCAAACAGAAAAACATCAATTCAAGACTATCTGCATCCTTTAAAAGACTATATACATTCATATATATATATATATATATATTCATCAGAGTGATGATATATATATATCAGAGTGATATATATATATATATATATTCATCAGAGTGCCTAGTATAATAGCCAAGATATTCAAACAACCCAATCTATGGATTAATGAATGGATCAAGAAGTTATGGTATTTGGGCAGTAAGACATTTGCCTTAGGGCCCGAGAGATAGCATGGAGGTAAGGAGTTTGCCTTTCATGCAGAAGGTCATTGGTTCGAATCCCGATTCCCCGAGCCTGCCAGGAGTAACCCGGCACTTCCGGGTGTGACCCAAAAACCAAAAAAAAAAAAAAGACATTTGCCTTGCATACTTCTAACCCAGGACAGACCCAGTTTTGATCCCTGCCACCCAATATGGTCCCCCTGAGCCTTCCAGGAGCAGTTTCTGAGCACAGAGCTAGGAGTAACACCTGAGAACCACCAGGTATGGCCCAAAGACCAAAAAAAAACAAAAAAACAAAAAACAAAAAACAAAAACAAAAACAAAAAAACAAAAGAAAACGTTATGGAATCAAGGAAAAAAAAACAAACAGAAGTTATGGTCTGGAGAGTACAATGGATAGGATTCTTGCCTTGCATGCAGCTGACCAGGGTTCAATACCCAGCATCCCATATGGTTCCCAAAACCCGGCCAGGAGTAATTTCTGAGTGCAGAGCTAGGAGTTAATCCCTGAGAACTGCCAGAGATAAGGCCCCCAAACAAAACAAAACAAAATGAAACAAAAGAAGTTATGTTATATATACACAATGGACTAAAATGCAGCTCTAAGAAAGAACAAAATCATGTACTTAATTTACCTTGGCATGGAGAGACCTAGAGAATACCATGCTGAATGAAGTCAGCCAGAAGGAAATAGATGTAGAATGATTTCTCATGGACTTAAAGTTTCCCCATAAAGTAAGGTATTAACAAAGGAGAATTCATCCACAGAACTGAATTTAGAGATGGTAGGCTTAAAGGGAGGGGCACTGGACATATTGAGAGAGGTGGATATACAGGTGTTGGGTGTGGTTCTGGAGTTACATACAAGGAAACCATAATTAATAGTATTGCAAATCACAGTACCTCAACCAGAAAACAAAACAAACATTGTTCTGTTCTCTCCCAGATATACCTGAGCCCAGGAAAATTTATACTGATTGACATCATGAATTCACTGTGTGTGCCTTTTAAGCACAATGAACCAGACAGCTCAGGCTTATGTTTTGTTCAGTGCTTCAGCTGAATTTCATTTATTTAAAAAATATACTTTTGGGGGCCGGGTGGTGGCGCTGGAGGTAAGGTGCCTGCGCTAACCTAGGACAGACCGCGGTTCGATCCCCCGGTTCCCCATATGGTCCCCTGTGCCTGCCAGGAGCGACTTCTGAGCGAATAGCCAGGAGTAACCCCTGAGCGTCACGGGGTGTGGCCCAAAAACCAAAAAAAAAAAAAAAAACAAAAAACTTTTACTCAAACATTGGCATTGGCCCTAAATAGAGTCATTCTTGAAGTCTAAAGAGGATATTTTTGGGCCAGAGTGATAGCATAAGTAGGTAAGGTGCTTGCTTTACACACCGATAACCTGAATTCAATCTCTGGTAAGCCTTATGGTTCCTTGAATCCAAAGGCAGAAGTAACTCCTAAATACTGCTGGGTGAGAGCCCCCTATCCTGCCCACCTCCTCCAAAAGAAAGAAATTCTTTGGATCAGGTCACATCTCAGAGAGAGGAAAGCCAAAACTTTGTTAGAACTAAGTGCTTTTCTTAAACTTGAGGCAGGAAAGGCAGAAGAGGCCATTCATGTGTTGTAAATTGGGGACTTCCAGGGGATTAAGTGGCTCTTTCACAGACATTTTATTTGATTATGCTGTATCTGCCTGCTCGGTGCTTAGGACCTATTTGTAGTGCATTTCAATTATCAATTTTATATTGTCTTATTGGTATTCTGGGACACCCATGGCAGTGCTCAAGGGACCAAGTAGTGTTGGGACTCCCAACTCAGTCCAGTCCTTTGAGCAATCTTCCAGTCTGTTTTTTTTTTTTGGGGGGGGGGCGGGGGGAGGGGGAACACTCGACCTTGATTAGAGATTACTGTGCTCAGAAATGAACTCCTGGCGGGTTTGGGGGACCATACGTGGGATGCCAGGGATCAAACTCAGGTTGGCCACATGTAAGGCAAATGCCTTACCCTCTGTATTATCATTTTAGTCTTCCCCCGTTTTTTGGAAGGGCCACACTCAGAGAAACTCAGGTTATTCCTGGCTGTGTGCTCAGAAATTGCTCCTGGCAGTCCAGGAGACCATATGAGATGCTAGGGATTGAACCTGGGTCTGTCCCAGGTCAGCTGAGTGCAACTGTTCTCCCCACCTCATTTGTATTTTAAATCCTTGTTTTTTGTCTATTACTGACTCCCTTGTTGATGTTTTAAAACTGAGTTGAGGGGCTGGAGTGATAGAACAGCAGGTAGGGCACTTGATCCCTGGTACCCCATATGGCCCCGAGTCTGCCAAGAGTGAGCTGTGAGTCAGGAGTAACTTCTGAGCACTGCTGTATATATAGTCCAAAGAACAAAATTTAGTGGTTAGTTCAAATCGTTGACAAGGTGGAAGCACAGGTATATTAATGGATAGGGTTAGGGTTAGGTGCTAAGCAATTAGGGCTTTATGCCCTTACTAGCTCTGCGTTTTGGAAACAAAGAATCCAAGTAATCTGAGGCTGGAATGACAGACAGCACAGCATGGAGGGCGTTTCCCTTGCACATGGTCCACCGGGTTTGATCCTAGGCATCCCATATGACCCTGAGCCTGCCAAGAGTAATTACTTTTTTCCTTTGGGCCTCACCCGGCAGTACTCATGGGTTACTCCTGGCTATATGCTCAGAAATCAATCCTGGCAGGCTTAGGAGATCACATGGGATGCTGAGAATTGAATCCGGGTCTGTTCTGGGTTGGCAATGTGCAAGGCAAAAGCCCTACTGCTGTACTGTGGGTGCAGAGCCAGGCGGAACCCCTGAGCACTTATGGACATGGCCCCAAAACATAACAAAACAAACCAAAGAACCCATGGAATCTGAGTACAGTGCTTCAGAAATTTTCTGTAGAACCAAATCATCTTGCTCAAGTTGGATCCTGACTCGGTAGGTCTTGGGTGTGGTGTCCTAGAACCTGCCTTTCTCAGAGGCCATTAAGCAGACTAATGACCCTATTCCCATGACTGTCCTTGGAATTGTCAAAATTTAGAAAACCATCTTAAAGACTCCTTTTACTTTTACAGAACGAGTTTTGCTTCAGATTTATTATCATTTCCCTCCTAATTCATAGAATCCTCAAAGAGACCATCAAAGCCAAACTCAAGGATTTCTAGAAAGATGGGCTGAGGATACAGTATTTCACAGTATAAAACCCAGAAGGCCAAGGTTGGAGAGACAGACAGCAGGTTAAGGCATTTGTCTTGCATGTGAAGCCAAACTGGGCTTGATCCCTGGCATCACATATGGTTCCCTCCCAGCCCCTGCAGCACTTCAGGAGTGCAGAGCCAGGAGCGATTCCTGAGCATTGCCAGGTGAGGCCCTAAAACCAAACCAAAACTAATCCAGGGGACCTATTTCCACAAGACCTCACAAAATTTGTTGCCCAGCAGTACTTTAGCAATCAATTGAGATCATCACTTACTTCACTGGGGAGTCTAAGGATGGTAACATTTTTGGAAGAAAATGTGATTTCAAGAGTGATCACCAAGGTTTCGTTTAATGGGTACCTGTGGGGAAGAAGAATCTGATTAACTCCTGAGAAGTTTTACCCTCAGAGTCCCCCCTCCATCGCTTCATACAAAACCAATCATTTCCCCCCAAAAAAATTAGAGATTGGAAGTGGCTAGAAAGTGGTCCCTGCTCCTTAGTGCCTCTCTGCCTTTAGCAAAGGCTAGGCTTCCAGTGGGGTGGCAAAAACTTGAAAGGCAAGTGAAGACAAGTGAGTGTTTTGAGGCCGAGAGCACCTTGGCATCTATCTACCCTGGGAGAAAAGGCTTTCCAAAGGGCTCAGGATTGAGCAGGCCCTGGGAAATCTAGGCAAGGTGTCTGGGACTCAAGGCTTTGGTGACATCAAGTTAATTTGGAAGTCAACGTAAAGACACTCAAAGGCTCTAAGGAGGGAGGAGTTGTGAGGGGTTGATGTGTTAGGTTTTATGGTGACAAAGCAAAAGTGGAAGGAACTAGGGTTTGGTACCGAAGCTTGGGATGGAGATAACAGTTCCCAGAAGTGAATAGGAAAGAATGTGAGTTGGAGGGTTAGAGCTCTGGAATCACATATATGATCCCCACAGTCTGCCACGATTGAGCTCTTAGTGCAGAGGCAGGAATAACCCCTGAGCACAGCTGAGGATGGTGCCAAAATAAAACGAAAAGGGAAAAGGATGGGATCTACATGGCAAGCAGCTGAGGAGACAGAAGAGGCATGCAGGCTCTCTGCTTGAGGTCTGTACCCTCACAGTGGAACCAGAAGTCAGAAGTTTCAGGTAAGGGTGAGCATAAAGGCTCCAGGAAGGGGATCCATATGGGTACAGCCATTTCTGCATTTGTATCTGATTTCAGAATTAGAGAATGGCTCAATTCCTTGACCTACAGAACTCACCTCAAATATTATCTTAGAAAGGACAACTTTGCAAGTCTGACATCAAACTGCTGGCCACTTATGGAAACTTCTCATGAGCTGGGGAAAAGGCTCTTCTCTCCTAGGAGAGTTCTATCCTCTCCCCCTTTTACCCTCCTCCCCTCAACCTCCATGAGTTTGAGCCCAAACCAAGAATTTATTGATTGGAGGGAAAGAAACTTTGAGATACATCTTAGGGGTTTAGGAGCTTAGGAGCTAGTGCCTCTGTTTACAAGTATCAGGTTGGAAATATGGATTGATGAGCCACAGATCATTCCTGAGCCACTGATGGGCAAGGGCATGGGAACTTACTGAAGATCGATGCTGACATTGGTTGATTTTCCATTTTCCAGTGTCACAGTGGAAGGAGCAGTAAAACTGACCGTGGACTCTAGAAGAACCCAAATCAATCGTGTGAGTCACAATGTCAGAAAACTCAGGACCACGAGGAGAAATAGGGATGAGGAAGTCTGACATCTCACGTCAGTCCTGACTCATGCCATGTCCTCTCTTCTAGGTGGGCAGATGAGGCAGTGCTGAGTTCTTCTCCTTCTGTTGTCAAAGACTCAGCCTGAGTAGGAAAGCCTGGTGCTTCTTCCTCCCCCACCAGCAGGCTCTGATCATCTGGGACTGAGTTGCCAGGCAAACTTTTATGATCAAAGAGTTGAAAAGTACAGGTATATTTATGTAGCTGAAATGGTTCTACAGAACTTGTCCCAGCTGTTTTGTACTCTGGGAAATACCCAGATCCTGTTCACCTCTATCTAAAGAAAGCCTTGGGCTCTGGTACTAACCTAGCCCTGTCAATTCCCAAAGCCTTTCCTAAACTTTGGAAAACTGGGGGTCACATGCTTTGTATTGGGAAATTTTGGAAGTATTAACTTGGGAGAGGACAAATAAGCCTTTGTAGTTGGTTTGTAGCTGTAAGGAGGAAGATGGTTTGGGAAGCCAAACACCCTCAAGCAACTTGGCCACAGATAAGAGTTAAGTTCTCTGTGACCTCCTCTGTGTCCTGTGGGCAGCTCACATTGTCTCTATCCCTGTTCCCAGGTGTTCTCAAAAATCCATGCACTACCTGCCTCACTTTACCCGATGACCTTCAGGGTTCTGAATGCCTGCAGCACACTCAGAACGATAGAATGGAGTGGGCAGTGGAAAACAGGTCTTAGGCTTGATGAAGTTAGTTCATAGATAGCAGCTGTAGGTATGCCTGGGTAGCATCTGTGGAGCTGTGGGCACACCCAGATCTCACTCTATCAGACCCCTCAGAGGAAGAAACAGAAGAATCAAATTCTTAAGTGCTCAGCTTTGTTTTTTTATTTTTGTTTTGTTTTGTTTGTTTTTTTGGGCCACACCCAGTGACGCTCAGGGGTCACTCCTGGCTATGCGCTCAGAAGTCGCTCCTGGCTTGGGGGACCACATGGGAAACCGGGGATTGAATCGTGGTTCGTCCTAGGGTAGCACAGGCAAGGCAGACAGACACCTTACCTCCAGTGCCACCGCCCCACCCCAAGTGCTCAGTTTTTAAGGAAACTTCGAAATTCCCTAATCCAAGCTCAACTGTCAGATTCCCCTTTGCAGTTCTCAAGTTTGGCAGTTTCTCTTCCTCTGCACAGCCCTTGCCAGGGACAGTAGGTCAACTCACAGCAAACATGTACTATTGGGACTGGCCTGGCTGCCCAGAGCCTCCTACACTTTGCCAGCTGCCTCCTAGTGTGCAGAGGTAAACTCAGGGGAGCCATGCCTGCTAGTCTTCAAGGGGAGCCACCAAAGCCTCAGGAGGCAATAGCCAGTTTTATAAGGGTGTGGGGGGTAGTAGCCAGTGGGAATGTTTTATAGGGGTGTGGTGTTGGTCTATACCTGGTGGTGCTCAGTTCTGTGTTCAGGAATCACTCCTGGTGAGGTCAGGGGCCCATATAGGATGGAGGGAGTAGCATCCAGGTGGGCTGCATGTAAAACAAGTGTCCTATTAGCTATACTACTGCTCAGGCCCCAGATAGGACATTTTAAGGGAAATGGCCCTGCCTGCCCTGGCCTGGACCTGGCAGAGACTAAGCAGCTCAATGCAGAGTAAATGCATTGTAGTCTCAGGCTTGTAGGTAGTTTGGACAATGCTTTGCCCTCTGTAGCGTTGCTCTGAGCTTGAATGGGAAGACTTAAGGTTCCTGCAGTTGCTCTTGAACTAGAGCCTCGATGGAGAATCTATGGCATGCGTGACAGCTGTGGCATGCGAAGGCCTTGCAGCTGGTACGAGGGAAGGTCCGAAATTAAGATATGCCTTGCAGTGGGAGGCTGCAAGTATGCTAGTGTCTGCTTTGCAGCTCACCTGGCAACAGGGCCGGACTGGCCACTGGGAGAACTGGGCATTGTTCGGCACTCGAGCTCAAAAAGGTTAGCCATCACTGAACTAGAGCCATGTAAGGGGACAACCAGAACCATGACCCTATTGAGGCAGAGCCCAGATGGGGACACTGGCAGCCACCTGTACCTTAGGGTCCCGAGGTCCTCTGAGGTCCCTAGGTCCAGCTGGAACTGTGATTGGATGAGTGAGCCATCCATGTCCCTTTGATTTTCCATTTTTTGCATCTATATGTATTTTGGGATACTTCATTTATGGTACATGACAAGACAGGGCTCCCTAATATCGTCCCCTTTTCCATGGAGTCTGGGATGGAAACTGCTGAGGTCACGAGATTCTTAGTGTTGGGTGAGCACTGTCAATGGGGATAGTGGGATGTGTATTCTTCTGAATCAGAGGGTTCTCCAGTTTTCTGATTTGGCTGAAGCCAAACTTATTGTCCTACCAGGAAATGAATTCAACAACACTGTCTGCATCTTCAAAGAGAGGAAGTTGGGGGCTGGAAAGATAGTATAGAGGTGGGATGTCTGTCCTATGATGAGGCTGATCCAGTATATGATCTCTTAGAATTGTTAGGAGTGGGGGTCGGGCGGTGGCGCTGGAGATAAGGTGCCTGCGCTAACCTAGGACGGACCGTGGTTCAATCCCCCAGTTCCCTATATGGTCCCCCGTGCCTATCAGGAGCGACTTCTGAGTGAATAGCCAGGAGTAACCCCTGAACATCACCGGGTGTGGCCCCCCCAAAAAACCCAAAAAGAATTGTTAGGAGTGATCCCTGAGTGCAGAGCCGAGAGTAAGCCCAGAGCATTGCCAGGTATGAATGACCTAAAAACATACTAAAAACAAATAAATAAATACCTCCCCACAGAAAAAAAAAAACCTAAACCAGAAAAAAAAAAGAAAAAGAGGAGGTTGGGTCCCTTTCCACATAGACAACTAACTCTGGTAACCATCCTTGTAGTGGTATGAAAACTGTTATAGTTTAGTCCACAACGGGAGGCAATCATTCCCTAAAAAAGGACATTTAAAGTTTCCCCTGGGATGGGCCTGATGGATAGCAGTAGGGCATTTGCCTTGCATGCTGCCAATCTGGAACAGGATGGACCTCCAGGTTCAATCTCTAGCAACTCATGATTCCCCTGAGCCTGCCAGGAGTGATTTCTAGTGCAGAGCCAGGAGTAACCCCTGAGCGCCTCCGGATATGGCCCCAAAACAAAACAAAACAAAAAAATAAAGTTTGCCCTGGGGGAATGTAAAAACAGCATAGCATTTTATATAGCCCACAGAGCACACCAGGAGTAATTTCTGAGCACAGAGCCAGGAGTAACCCCTGAGCACCACCAAGCATGGCCTAAAATCCCCCTCCCAAAAAAGGGCTGGAGTGATAGTACAGTCAAAGTAGGGCTGTCAGGAGTCATTTCCGAGTGCAGAGCCTGGTGTAACCCAAGTGATGCCAGATGTAGCCCCCAAAGCAAACCAAAGTAAACCAACAAAATAAATGGTGTAGACAGAATTCAAATCTTAGCTTGTTTGGTCTGAAGGTTTCACCAAAAGACAGAGACAAGATTCTGAAGTCAGGGCTGGGGATATGACCCATCAAAAAAAGTACAAGCCTGCATGCATGAGACCTGGCTTCCAGCTACAAAGACTCTGAAGGCCAATCATTGCAGCTCCAGTTCTTGCTGATCACTGCTCAGAATATAGGGAGAGGAAAAACTCAATTTTATTATCTGACAGTTTCCACTTTTCTTCCATTATGACATTTATAACAGGAGGCAGAGTGGGAAGCTAAACAGGGCCTCCCACGTTGGTTTCGTCTCTGTTACTTTCTAGCTCTGAGACATTGGAGAAGATTTTAATCTCAACAATTGAGTTCATGGTAGTTAGATTTGTTCTCTAGAACAGAGCACTAGCATTACTAACAACATGCTTTATTTTGATCCTATATCCAGTGGTGCTCAGGGCTTACTACTGACTCTACACTCAGGGATCACATCTAGTAGGGACTGGGGAGTCATATATGGTGCTGGGGATTGAACCTAGGTCAGCTGTATGCAAGGTAGACAACCTATCTACTGTACTATCTTCTGGCCCCAACTAAGAGTTTTTTGAGAAATGTGCCAATGCACACACCTGTCCTTGCACTGTTGGGCTTTAGTCCCAGAATTCAATGAAGTGGGTTTGAGTGGGATCTGTCATCATCACCACTCCAAAGAGTCAGGAGTGATTGCTTCACAAGCTTGGAGGGACCACAAAGAGAAAATCACGGCTCTTCCAAAGATTTAAGAGGCCTGATAACTGTTGAAAGGCGGCCACTGTGTTTGGTTCTTGGGCCAATTTCATAGGATTTATTTCTATTGTAAAATAGAATTCATTTGAAATGTTTAGGCAGGGATTTTAAGTTGTGGTTGATTTTTGATAATGGCCAAGCAAATGAGCAAATGATCAAAATCACAAACTTCTAAGGAGTATGAAGTACAAAGCGTTTTTTTTTTTTTGTGGAAAGAATGTGAGCAATGTTTGGGTAGGAGAGTTGTCGGAATGACCCAGGCCTCAAATGGGCTCTGCTCTAAAGGTCAGGTTTCACAAGGATGCACAAGTCCTAACTTGTTTTTCAACCACTCATCTGAGTCCTTTGAGTGTCCTAGTCCTCTTCTGGGTGCTGCATCTGATTTCTTAAACCCTCTCGGGGGCCGGGCAGTGGTGCTGGAGGTAAGGTGCCTGCCTTGCCTGCGCTAGCCTAGGACAGACTGCGGTTCAATCCCCTGGTTTCCCATATGGTCCCCCAAGCCAGGAGTGACTTTGAGTGCATAGCCAGGAGTAAACCCTGAGCGTCACTGGGTGTGGCCCAAAAACAAACAAAACAAAACAAAACAAAACAAAAAACCCTCTCCAAGGAAGGAGTCTCAGCTTAGCAGAAAAGCTGTAAAGTGGCCACCTCCTCACCCCACATGGTTCTTCCAGAACTCAGAGCTCCCTCTGAGAGCCTCAGGTCAAGAACACAATATTTGTTTTGTTTTGTTTTGTTTTTGGGCCACACCCAGTGACACTCAGGGGTTACTCCTGGCTATGTACTCAGAAATTGCTCCTGGCTTGGGGGACCTTATGAGGCACTGGGGATCGAACCCAGGTTCGTCCAGGGTCAGCTGCATGCAAGGCAATCGCCCTACTGCTATGTTCTCGTTCCAGCCCCCACAACCCTTATTTATAACTATTATTCCAGGGGCTATAACTATTATTTGCAGGGGCCCTCAAAAATTTTAAACAAGGGATCAGTTCACTATTCATCAAGAAGACTGAACTATAGTTTAAAAATAAAACAATGAACAAATTCCTATGCATACTGCACATATCTTATTTAAAGTAAAAACAAAACAAAACAAAACAAAACAGGAACAAATACAATACTTAATATGAAGAACAAGTAAAGTTAAATTAACAAACTTACCAGTGTTTCCATGGGGACTATGGGCCTGCTTTTGGTAGGCCATACTTTGAGGACCAATGCCTGAGACTGAGAGGATGAGAGGAAGAGTTGAGAGACAGAGGGGAGCTGAAGAGTGTGGAATATGGCCTGGGACGAGTCAGCTACTAAGCAGAGAGGCAAACACACCTAGGGGGCGCAGATAAATGTCCTTGGTGGGCCATATGTGGCCGTAGTTGGGGACCCTTGTTCCAGACTGTTGAAGTTCCTCAGATAGACAGACACATTAAAGATAGTGGGTGGGGGCCAGGCGGTGGCGCTGGAGGTAAGGTGCCTGCCTTGCCTGTGCTACCCTAGGACGGATGGCAGTTCGATCCCCCGGTTTCCCATATGGTCCACCAAGCCAGGAGCAACTTCTGAGCGCATAGCCAGGAGTAACCCCTGAGCGTCATCGGGTGTGGCCCAAAAACCAAAAAAAAAAAAAAAAAGA
>PVKC010038908.1:0-12665 GCA_004027635.1 Crocidura indochinensis
GCTCCCCTCTCTCCGCTCCCCTCTCTTTCTCTCGTTGTTTTTTGGGGGGCACATCTGGTGACATTCAGGGGCTATTCCTGGCTCTGTGCTCAAAAATTGCTCCTGGCTCAGGGGACCATATGGGATGCTAGGGAATCGTACTGGGTTCTGTCCTGAGTCAGCTGCATGCAAGGCAAATGCCCTACCACTGGCTATTGCTCTGGCCCCAGTTTCTACAAATCTCTTAATTTCTAAGCATGTATATGATGATTGTTCCTATAAACTTTTTTTAAAGTAAAACTATTAGCAGATAATTTTAAAATTTATCAAAATAATATTTGCACAAAAAACTGGAAATCGAGTTCCCATATGATCCAGCTATACCACTGCTAGGGATATACCTTAGGAAAACAAAAATAGAATTCAAAAATACCTTCCTCACACTGATATTCATTGCAGCACTATTTACAATAGCCAGACTCTGGAAACAAACAAGATGCCCTTCAACAGATGAATGGCTAAAGAAACAGTGGTGCATATAAACAATGGAATATTATGCAGCTGTCAGGAGAGATGAAGTCATGGAATTTTCCTATACATGGATGCACATGAAATATTTCATGCTGAGTGAAATAAGTCAGAAGGAGAGGGATAGACACAGAATATCCTCATTCATCTATGAGTTTTAAGAAAAGTAAAAGACATTTTTGTAATAATTGTCAGACAACAGAGATGATGGCTGGAAGGTCCAGCTCACTATATGAAGCTCACCACAAAGAGTGGTGAGAGCAGTTAGAAAAATAACTACACTGACAACTAACATAACAATGTGAATGAATTAGGGAAGTAGAAAGCCTGTCTCAAATATAGGTGGGACAGGGGTGGGTAGAAAGGTAGGAGTTTTGGGGCACTGGTGATGTGAATGTTGCACTGGTGAAGAGGGACCTTCTTTATTTGACTGACACTCAACTACAATTATGTTTGTAATCAAATCATATAAATAAAAATATTTAAAAGAAAGAATAACAAAGAACAAGGTTCGGTACTCTGTAAGTACCAAAATAATACTGAAGTATGGAATGTATAATTTCTCATCTCAAATAAAAAAAGATTGTACAGGTCTTGGCTTGGATTTTACATAGCTATTTTGGTTAATTTTTAACAGATATTTATGGATCTTAATACATAGTTTTATTTGTATGGACTATGTTATAGAAATTTTTAAAAATTAAAATCTTGCAAGTTCAATGGGAAAAAGGTTACCTTTATATTATGGTAGTTTATGAAAATATTTGCAAAGAAAATTTACTTAATAAATTGTAAAAGAACTGTTTACTTGACAAAAATTCATAATAATGAATTCTGAATAATATAAGTGCATTGTAAGCAAAACCTAGGTGCTGTATATGTTGACATTTGCTATAATAAATACAAATCATTTTTATCTATTCTTTAAGGAAGGACTCTGACTAGACATTTCCTTTTACCTTAGCTCAAATTGCAGCAGCTATTTGAAAACAATAAAATATTGTGTCTGTGAAGTGTATTGTTTAACTATGCTCTTCATCATCTCAGTCAGCTCTTTCTCAAAAATTAATTGACTTACATATAACTCTATTTAGCAGAGTCAATGCTAAAAAAGGTCACAGTCAAGAGTAAATCCCAAATAGTCATGTAAAGATTCAATAAACACAGTATTTTTAAATGTGTTTTAAAAAAACATCCTTTAAAAATTAGAGTTGACAGCAAAGCAAAAAAAAAAAAAGATGTTTAAATGTAATGAGTGGCAGGTTAATTATCTTTAAAACAAAGAGGACAATGATATCCAATGTTTATCTAATCTTGTAATGAATAAAACCACATTCAATAGGTTTATTTATTAAGCAAACTCTCAAGACAAATAGGAGTATAAAACAAACAAACAAAGCCAAACTAAATTATTTACCTGTTTTGCTAGCCATTCACAAGAAAAATCATGTCGTGTTTTACCTAGAAAATAGTCTTAAATTTTGAAAACAGTTAAAATTCACAACAAAATCATTTCCTACCTGGGTCACTTTCTCTGTCACATTGTGTGTTCGATCTTTAACCTTGGGTGCAATAATGGTTTTATCTGAAGAAGGAGGGGATGCATTCTTTTTTTCATTTTTGACATCTGAAAAATTCAGAGTGAGTTGTGGAATCTTGTTAATGGTGCTGTATTTGTTGAGATTTGAATCTGACGTGGATCCCAGGAGACTTGATTTGATATGATTAAAAGGTCCTAAAAAATTGAAAAACAATTGTAAGAACAGTATCAGGAGAAACCAAAGAAAGATATGGTCCTTACAAAGCTGCGAATAATCCATGACCAATGGGAACTGATTCATGTGATATTAAATGTAGCGAGATGGTATCTGAACATGGGTTTAGGGGTATTGTTTGCTGCGTGGTATGACTTGTAAATGTTCAAGGATCAGAAAGGGTATATACTGAGAATAAATGGCAGCTTAACAAGTACTCAGCATTCAGTGAATCATTCTAAAAAAAGATTTACCTATGGGTGAAATTATGTTTATCATGCCATTTCTGAGTGGGCTGTCAGTGAAATTACTATTTAACTATCTCTGCTTGAGAAAACTGACAATATAAGTGTCTTCTTCATATGTATTTATAACCTATACAAGATATTTCACAGAGTTTCTACAAGATGTAAGCCCTAGATGGAGGATTTTTATATAAGATTGAAATGGACAAGTATCATTTATTTTGGCGTGCGGACTTAATTACAAACTCTAAGCTCTTCTTTAGGATTGGTAAGTCTTTTTTCTATAATTTTAAGGTAGCACTGACACTATTTCTGAGAGAAAAATTACTGGGGAAATTACTGGGGATGTTTTGGTAAATATAATTTATAATTTTGGTGACCATACCTAGGTAGTATGACTGTCCAGGGTTGGTAGTACCTGATTACAATTATTAACTGTTTACGAACTCAAAATTAATTTCCCATAAGTTATTTCCATTATATTTGGAAATTAGTGCACTTTGATCTATCTTGGACACTTCTCATATTTCTTTCCTACAGGAAAATTTGCAAGGGATCAATATTTCTAGCCCTGTGTAAAGGAGGCATAGATTGAGCAACTTCATTTCCTTTTAAGATGAATTTATTGTCTGTTTTTTAAGAATTTCAGAAAATGAACTAAAGGGTTTCCTATACATAGAGCAATGTCACTTGTGCTGTCATGTAACCCTTAAAATTAGCAGGAAGAATTTTTTTTTTAAATCCTCAACTCCAACTGCTGATAAATCAGTTAGTTTTCTGATATAGAGTGTTTTTAAAATTTAAAAATTTCATACAAATATATTTGACAGCATATTTCACTGCATGCTATCATTTTCCAGTTCAGAAATAATCTAACTCTTTTTAAGAACTGGAATGTATATTATGCACAAAGTAAGGTATAAATACATGACAGTTTGTTTTATATATTATGTATTTTATCTTTATGGTTACCTGATATATAAAAAGCATGTTTAAATTTGGTTATTATAAAAGTTTGAAATAGCTTTCAGAGAACTTAATCAAATTAACTAGTGTTCTTTGAGGTACTTTCAATAATTCCCTGAATTTTATTCATGACGATGACTAAGTTCATCTAGGTGGCAAATGTCAATGAATTCTTTGGACATTTATCGCCTAGTATGTTCTCATTTGCATAAAGATTCTCATTCTTTTTTGATTTATATGACAAGGATAGAAATAAGAGCCAAAGTGATACCAAATTAATCTCACTTATAAATAGCTCTCTGATAGAAATCCTGTTATTCAAATCTTTCTTTGTAGAAGTTCTCCTCTACCACACATTATTTATTTATGACTGTAACATATCTTACATAGTGTTCTCTTTTCTTTTTGTGGCATTCTTTGGTTACTTTCAAGTCCACATAAAAATATCTAAAAGTATTCTGGGATATTAGGCATTTTAGGTGCTATCTTATTCCTTATACTAAAGCCATATTTTTACTCAATAGTAATTTTATTTAGGAATAGTAAAAGAACAATTACTTTTAATTTTAAAATTCCTAAGCCTATCATCCAATTTTCTTTTGATTTCTTGCTCTATAAGTTGTATTACAATAGAAAGCACCCCACAAAGTTGTTCAGATAAAAATATGAATAATGAATGTTAATGTCAAAAGTAATATAATTTTGTTTCTAGGCAAATAGTAGTGTCAATAATGGCACCAAACCATTGATACTGATAAGTATGTGGTTTCCACATGGTAGAAATTCACCTTTGGGGGTTGTGATTGGGATATTTGACTGCTTACATTGATGGAAGAATACTGTTCATTGAACTTTCTAGAATGTCATCTTCCTGCTAAAGGAAAAAATGTACTTGACCAAAATTTATTTGAGAAAAATTTGATTAGCATTTCATAAAATTCTATCACTTAGAACTGCATTCCTTAAAGTATTTAAGTTGCCAATATCAAATTTTATCTTAGAGAACAGTCTGCACTTGTAGTGAAAAGAAATACGTAAGTGAAAGGTTTCATTTTTTTTAAGTAATGCTAGAATGTAATATTGAATTTGCAGAAAATGATAGGAATCATACAGAATAATTAGTAAAACATTCAAAATTTATTCTATATTATTGTCCTCCTATTAAAGTGATATGTGAAACAATGAAAGCTATCTGCATGGATAGTTTTTTTGTTTTATTTTGTTTTGCGGGGACCATATGGGGCACCGGGATTCGTACTGATGACCTTTTGCATGAAAGGCAAACGCCTTACCTCCATGCTATCTCCTGGGCCCCCTGCATGGATAGTTTTAAGCAATTGGAATTAACTATTTGACCTAGAGCTGCTGTTGACTTTCATTTTTACTGCTTCCTAGAGATCTATCATAACTTCTCTAATTTTTTAGAATTAACAATACATTTTCATTAATGATGAAGCCATATTATCTACAAGACCACTTTGTATTTTGAACTTTGGAGCCACACTTAATTGTGCCAAGGTCTAACCCTTAGCTCAAATTAACTAGTGTTCTTTGATGTATTTTCAATAATACCCTGAATTTTATTCATGACAGTGACCAAGTTGGTTATCACTTCTAGCAGGGTTCAGTACACCTTAAATGGCCAGTGATCTAAACCAGTTGGTGCAAGGAAGGCAAGTAGCCCGTCTACTGTATTAATTTTCAAGCCCTTGCAAGTACTTTTATTAAGTACTATAGAATGAATGCATAGCCTGTCATTTGATGATATTTCTTTATTTTGTGCAGTTTATTACTTTTGGGTATTATCACAAAGGGAATTATAGTGACATTATATATAAAAGCAGGGGTATCTCACTTGTGAGGATCTGAGACTTCCTCAATTCCCCAGTTAATTTGGTATAATATTTACCATTTAATTTTAATATTTTTAAGATTTTATATGTAAATACATATTTTCTATTTATTTATTTATTTATTTATTTATTTATTTTGGTTTTTGGGTCACACCCAGCAGCCCTCATGGGTTACTCCTGGCTCTAAGCTAAGAAATCTATCCTGGCAGGCTCGAGGGACCATATGGGATGCCGGTGTTTGAACCACTGGCCTTCTGCATGCAAGGCAAATGCTTTACCTCCATGCTATCTCTCCAGCCCCGTAAATACATCTTTTATTTTATTATTTATCTTAATGATGGTTTTATTTTGTTATATGCCTATATTCCTGTTTCATATTTTAACTGTTTTCCATGTTCTCAATAATCTTAAATTCATTCTTTTATTACATTTGCCCTTCAGTAATATTTGAATATTGAATAGTCAAATAATAATATCTGAATATGATCATATGAGAAAAGTTTCAGATATTGTAAGCATATCTTTTTAATCTTATTGTTAGTAATAATGTTGATCTTCATAATAAGTAAAATCTATTCTGAATTTTATTTCAGGATAGGAAAACAAGTATAATGAAGTATTTTTTTGAAAACAAGGGAAATAGGGTATGAAAAACTGAGAAACTACTGGTCATTGCAAGCCACATTAAAATCTAGTCTTAGACATTACAACTTTATTGCAGTCCATATTTTATCAGGTCTAATTTACTGGTGAAACACTCTTTCTACGCTATTATTCTAATTTACTTTTGTTTGTTTGATTTAAATTCATAGTGTTAGACATTTAAAATATATAATTTTTATTTAAATATGCATATTTATAAATAAACAGTTTAAAATAATACTTGAAGTAATTCATGTATTTTTAGATAAGACTTTTACAATTGATCTAATTTGACATCATAAAAACATTACAGTTATTTACATTGATTTTGAAACAGTTTTTATATGCAAAGAGTCAACTTGAATCTGTAAGATGATGTGTTGAGTAGATTTTTCCAAAATCTTTCTCAATTCTAATGGGGGAAAATAAAATCTAACCTTACCTAGCTGTTAGTATCATATTTATTTTACCAATGCAAACTTAGAAAGACAGAATATGGGGCAAAATGGAATAAGAATCAAGGACTAGAAATCAGAATACAGGGCATCCTACCTCCTAGGTCTACATTCAAAGAGGCCTTGGTTGAGGATATAGAGGTGAAAGGCAGCCTCCCTGAGAGAGTGATCGTGAACAGATGGGATTTAGGATTCTAATAAAAGAAAGGAGAAAAACCTGCAAAACAAAGTAAATGAATTTAAAGAAAATAAATGGGTAGAACTAAGTGGACAGAACAAATTTAATGTGAAGGGATATAAAATTTAAAAGTTTATAAGAGGGAGTGATATTCTGTAGAGAAAGTGTCAAAGTGGATAAACAATTATTCAATATATTAGTGGGAGAGAGAAACTGGTGACCAAAGTAACAGCTGAAAAACACTTTTTAATGTTTAATTCTTTAAAATAATTTTATTCATATCCATTTTGGTTTTTGGATAACATATGCTTATGATTAAGTCAGGGATGACTATACACATGCAATCAGTATATTTTTTGTACACTCTGGTTCCTAAAATGTTAAGATTTTCAAATTGTTAGATTAAGCATAAAGTAGTTCCATCTACGAAGAAATACCTTGCATTTAGAGGTCAGACTAGAGATTGCTTCTCAACTAAAGTTATTTAAATATTTTATGATGAAGCTGTTTAAATTTATCATGAGTTACAAGATGATGAAAGAGAATATGTCCTCTTTTAGATGGTATTGGAAATATATCTACTCACAGCAGTTAGTTTTTTTTTAAAGCTACTTTTCTAAAATGATAATTGTTCTTGAAGGCCACACGGGACAAGAAAAAGGAAACTAAAAGAATTACAATGGTTTTCAAATAATAAATTTTTATGGAATATTTATTACTTTCATTATCTTTTTGTTTGTTTGTTTGTTTTTGTTTTTGTTTTTGGGCCACACCCGGTGACACTCAGGGGTTACTCCTGGCTATTCGCTCTGAAGTCGCTCCTGACTTTCATTATCATTTTTACTCAGTGATTGCTGCTATTTAAAAGTGGGGAAAAGTTGAAAAGCAAATGGATTTGTTTATGAGACAAAATAAAATTACTGTAGTTTGAATAGCAATGAGCAATTATGTAAATGATTATCTTGGAAGATACACAAACTCGCTTTTCTATTTACTGAGAAAATAGATTAATTTATCACTACATTGAAAAGATATTTGGAAAATAATTTCTAATATTGTGGTGATAATTATTAAATGCTGAATTTTTATATAATATAGGAAACTATTGAGCTGTTTATTATTTTTGAGGTTGTATTCAAATTATGTTAAGTAATATCAACACACAGAACTGATGTTTCTTTTGTTTTTCTTTCAAAGGTCACAAATAATGACAAATAAATAATCATGTAGATGAAATACATATGATATTTAAAATTCACCTACATGGACTTCTTTTGAATTGCCCATAAAATAAAGTCAAATGGGAAAAACCACAACAATTTCTCTTATTTTTCAAGTTACCCTGGGTGACTGACTTAGAAAATAGCTTTAGTTTTCAGTGCTATTAATTTACAACCATCAGTAGCTCTGAATTAATTAGAGAAGTAATTGAGAAATCAATATACAAAACTTCACAGTGATCAGTGGAGCAGTAAAATACCGAGAGGTCAAAACAGTAAAATTCTAAGTAATGATGATTATTGGTGGAGACGTGTTCATGCAACACACATGCACAAAATGAGTTGTCATCATATGCACACCCACGGCAGCATGCAATGGCCTATGTTGAAAGACTAAGCCCTGAAAATTTTTAATTCAAATAATAGGATTATTTTATTTTGTGATCCTTCATCTCTATAATGAGACTGTATAAAAAGCAGAAGCGAATTTTAAATTTTAGCCAAATTTAAATTTGTTTAGATGTACACATTTGTACACATCCTACAGGAGTTGTAGGTCATGCCAGTGATTTCAGACTTATAGAGAACACAAGTAAAAATGACTGAAATGTAATACTGAAAAATAGAAAACAACTATCATGCATATACAATTTACTACTACAGTAAGCTTAAAACCATACCCCCTGCCATCCAGGAACGTGAAACTAGTTTTAAGGAAACAAAAGAGGAACAAATGCTGTCATTTAGTGCTTAGATAATTTTGCTTTATCTTGTACTCAAAAATTGATTTTCTGAAATAGGCTTTTGTGCCTTTCACACTGGTACAGTTTTAGCTTAATGTTTGCTTCTTTCCATAGAATTTATTTAGGAGGATTTCATTATAGACCTAGGCTTATGCTTCCTGTAGAAAAAAAGTCCTTAGTCATTTTTATGATACAGTAGAAATAGTTAAGTGCAACGAAATTGAGCCAAGATATCACCACCAGGACCTGGACTAGCTAAGGGCAGCATGAGGTTGCATTAAACAGGGCATACAGCAGGCAAGTTAACATGCCAAATAAAGGGACATTCTGAGCATCAGATAATGGAATGTGAGTTCATACATTACCTTTGACATTGCGACCATTGTCTGTTTTGATCACATAGGATTAAAAGAGAGAAAGAGAGAGAGAGAAAGATATAAAAGGACTAAAATAATGTTAGAATAACAAAACACTTTGTACAGAGCAAACCAGGTACAATTCTCACACTTTGAAAATTTAACTTTGAAATGAACATTTTGTCAAGCTAAGCAAGTAAAATGATTTACACTATTGATGATAAATCCTATAACAAACATTCACAGTCCCAATATGTGAAATATTATTCCAATTTAAATAGATCCTAAGATAAGGATTTTATAATTGCAAGAGTTTGGAGAAAGACTGGCCCAGCTGCCTGCAGTTTTGAAACAAAATTTTAACTTTGCCAGCCCATTTCAGTTCCTTTAAGTTCACTAGCACGTAAATTTATTCAGAGCAAGAATATTCAACATTTTATAGGACAGTTACTGATTACCATACAATTTAATCTAGTATGTTAGTAAAATAACCTATTCCTAAAATTATAGATCACTTTGAAAATCAGCTTCTACTATTGATTACAAAGTTAAAAACTGGACCTTTCTGGGCCCGGAGCGATAGCACAGCAGCATTTGCCTTGCAAGCAGCCAATCCAGGACCAAAGGTGGTTGGTTCGAATCCCGGTGTCGCATATGGTCCCCTGTGCCTGCCAGGAGCTATTTCTGAGCAGACAGCCAGGAGTAATCCCTGAGCACCGCTGGGTGTGACCCAAAAATCAAAACCAAAACAAAACAAAATAAAACAAAACAAAAAACAAAAAAGCCCTGGACCTTTCAAATGCTATTTATTGTATATTTTATAAATACAAAGTTGCTCTAAAAAAGTAGGTAAAGTAATTGCAAGAAGTTGAAGAAATATTTAACAAGCAAAAGACATTAAAATATATGTTGTCATGTTGTACTTTAAAATATCTAGAAAATTCACATTAAAATAAAAACCAAGTGTTTTTAGATTTTGAGATTAACTATTTGATTATCTGATGATTATTTTCTATTAATAAAATATGCACTACTTGATTTAGAACAAAAATCATAAAATAAATACAATCATAACAATGACAATCAAATATGTACAAATTTTGAAAAATTTGCTCACTATATAATCATATTGATTCTAATGCATTGTATATTTTATATCTTGGAGTATATCTTAATTGTTTTTTTTTTTGTGTGTGGTTTTTGGGTCACACCCGGCAGTACTCAGGGGCTACTCCTGGCTCCATGCTCAGAAATTGCTCCTGGCAGGCACAGGGGACCATATGGGGTACCGGGATTCGAACCGATGACCTTTTGCGTGAAAGGCAAACGCCTTACCTCCATGCTATTTCCCAGGCCCCATATCTTAATTGTTCTAAGGTTTACATCTGAAACAATTTCAACAGTTTGATACATTGAACTCTTGGTGTCAACTTTATCTTGCTCAGAGAGATAGAAATAAAATTTTGATATTAGGTTACAAATTCTTCTGTTTTAGAAATGCACAAAAATCAAATGTTAGTGAATGATAATTTGGTTAGCTATTAATCGTATTTATCAAATCTGTGTCCATAATTATTAGTAAAGTAACAACTACCTGTCAGTAATTAAAAATTATACTTAAATCAAACTACCGGTAAACACAAACTTACTTTATATAATTAATGCTACATTGATATTTTAAAAATGAGCATGTGATTTGTATTTTGGTAATTAGATCTGCTTATTCTATTGGTGACTTTTGTATCCTAGTCACTATTTCCTTTGAGGTGCAGAAGTTTTTCAGTTTACCGTAGTCCCAATTGTTTATCTCTGATTTCACTTATTTGGACAGTATTGTTTCCTCCTTGAAGATGCCTTTAGTCTCAATGTCATGAAGTGTTTTATCTACATGTTCTTCCATATACCTTATGGTTATGGGTCTGATATCAAGGTCATAAGTCCATTTGGATTTGACCTTAGTGCATGGTGTTCAATGGAGGTCTGAGTTTTCTTTTTTGCATGTGACTGATCAGCTGTCCCAGAGCCACTCTTTGAACAGGCTTTTCTTGATGCATTTGAGTTTCTTGTCCCTTTTTCAAAGATTGATTGTATGTCTCCGGAACATTCTCTGAATACTCAAGTCTATTCCGTCGATATGAGGATCTGTCTTTATTCCAATACCATGCTATTTCAATGACTATTGCTTTGTAATACAATTTAAAGTAGGGAAGAGTGATTCAGTTAGGGAAATAACTACACGAACAACTATAATGATAATACTAGTGAGAAAAATAGAATGCTTTTCTTGAAAACAGGAAGGGGTAAGGAGGAGGGAGATGGGAGGCATTGACAGTGAGAAGATTGCACTAGTGAAGGGGGGTTTACTATGAAACCCAACTAAAAACATGTTTGTAATCATGGTACTTAAATCAATATATTAATAAAAAACTAAATAAAGTACTTTTTTTGGGGGGTACACCCGGTGATACTCAGGAGTTACTCCTGGCTATGCAATCAGAAATTGCTCCTGGCTTTGGGAACCATATGGGATGCCGGGGAATTGAACCATGATCCGTCCTAGGTCAGCCACATGCAAGGCAAATGCCCTACGACTGCACCACTGCTCTGGCATTAATAAAGGTTTTTTTTATACCAAAATTGTTCTGCTTATTATTTCTCAATGATAATATAAATGCATAAATTAGAGAAAACATTTACAGTTCTACAACAAATTGATATGATGAATTTATGTCAATGGAATACAAAATAGTGTTTATATTTGTCTGTTATTTTATTTTTTAATATTTTATTTAGATCGTCTGTTATTTTTAAGTTTAGTGTTCATTATTATATGTATGATGCATTCTGTGTACCTAAGTTTGATACCCAATACCTTTATATTAATAATAGTAATACTTATATAAAAATTAAAAATTCTAGTCCAGTACATAAGATTTGAGGAATTTAGTTCTAAGATAATTGTTAACAAGGATTAAGTGGAGAGATAATGCAATACATTTGTGCTAATATATTAGCAAATTATAGGAAAACTTTCTTTTTACTAATATAAAGACAAAAATTAAATCTTAAAATTTGTTGCATGTATAATTTGTTTGTAAAATGTTACATTAATACTCAAATTTTACTCAAATTTACTCAGCCATATTCAAATTTTATTTTCTCATTTTCTTACTAGTTGCTCAGTTTCTAAAATATGTAAATTTATGGTCATAAAATATTTTTCTTTATAATGATTTTGTAACTAGAAATGCAAAGTAGATTTTAACTTACCAATTTCTAGAAAAATCTTTTTTGGGGGAGGGGAACAGCCAGTGATGCTCAAGGGTTACTCCTGGTTATTCATTCAGAAATTGTTCCTGGCTTGGGGGACCATATTGGGATGCTGGGGGATAGAACTGTGGTCTGTTCTGGGTCAGCCACATTCAAAACAAATGCCCTACCACTGCGTCACTGCTTTGGCCCCACTAGCAAAATCTTAATTATAACATATGCAAGAAACTAAGATATCTTCTAAAAATAGCATTAATATCAGTGAGAAAAATCACATAAAAATGAAAACATAGTAAGGTTAAATCATGAAATCTGATGTAACCTACTTTGCACTATTGTCAAAACACACTTTTAGTATACGCTATGCACTGGTTATATATCACTTGGTTTTTAAATACTTTATTTGAATGATATACTCTAATTCAGGTTCTAGGTAATATGATCAATTGAAAGTCAATATTCTTTTTTTTTTTTTT
>PVKC010038909.1:0-12656 GCA_004027635.1 Crocidura indochinensis
TGCTCAGGGGTTACTCCTGGCTCCATGCTCAGAAATTGCTCCTGGCAGGCACGGGGGACCATATGGGGCACCGGGATTCAAACCGATGACCTTTTGCATGAAAGGCAAACGCCTTACCTCCATCCTATCTCCCGGGCCCCTGATGGTCTTTTTTAAAAAAAAAAAAGTTCTGTTATGAAAAAGCAATATCTATGCTGTAATAACTCACTAAAACAGCTTTGAACTAAAAGTGAACAAAGTAGACAGAGATGCTAGTAAGGACATTTCAGCCTTAATTTGCAAAAACATCTTTTAATCTACTGTTTAAAAGATGGTAAGGCAAAAGGAAACTGGTTCCAATTACTGTAACTAACTTACTTCCTTTTTTGCTAGTATTGGTTTTCTTTATTTTATGTCTTATTCTTCCTGAAGTTAAAAATTTCTTTCTAAATACCAATTTTCCATTTATACTTCATAAAAAACACAAAACTTACCTGTTGTTGTGTTTGTACTAATGATTCTAAGTACTTGATGATGACAGTTTTAAAGTCTTTCACTCGTTCTTTCTATTAAGTACAATGGGGAGAGGGAAAGAAGAAAGCCTGTTAGTGCAAAACTATTATTCTTACCAATCACAAGCAAATATGACAGTATTCTTTAAAAAAAAAAAAAAAAAAGGCGAGATTGTTCTACTTGCCTCAAATCTTCCCACTTCTTTACGAATTGTTTTAGAGATTTGTTCAAAATCTCTTTCTCCTTGTTGTACTTTTGCTTCCCACTAATAAAACAGAAAAAGGAATAAATATTTTAAATTATTCTTTTAGAAAAATTTAAGTAGCAATCATGATCATGAATTTAATTTATAGTCATGCCTCAAACTCTGAGAAAGTTCAATACTGACAAACTCTAATGCTGTGCCATTCAAACGCGTTTATAATAATTTTTGTGGCAAATATTCATATCAATTTAATCTTCATTAAAATTTCACTGATAGATTTACTCAAGATTATAACATTCTGAATGACAAATCTCCATAGTTTAATTTAAGAAAGATCACTAAGAAATTATTTCAAATATAAAATTTACTATCAAATAATTTGGCGGGGCCCGGGAGATAGCATGGAGGTAAGGCGCTTGCCTTTCATGCAAAAGGTCATCGGTTCGAATCCCGGTGCCCCATATGGTCCCCCGTGCCTGCCAGGAGCAATTTCTGAGCATGGAGCCAGGAGTAACCCCTGAGCACTGTCGGGTGTGACCCAAAAAACCCCCCAAAAAATAATAATAATAATTTGGCAATTTTTAGAGTGGAATTTTCTCATTTCTTCCTTTAAAATTGTATCAACATTATGAACATTATTCAGCTAATTGCATGAAATATACTTCATCACAATTTATATACCCATAAAAACACTTTAAATAAGGAAACCTGTATGACAAACATTTAAAAACCATCCCTTGTAATGGCAAAATGTCCAGATTAAAGAAAAAAAAAAAAACAGGTAAGTATAGTCTAATAATGAAAACCTATGTGAAACCTATGTGAAAACGTTTAGTAGAGAAACAACAAAATATGATCAATGGAATAGCTAAAATAAAATGAAAACAAGCAATGAAATGGCATTTTTTCATTAGTAACCAAAACAGTAGTACATACTCTTGAAAGAGCAGGTATATTTACTTTTAGGAATATAAAGGTTGTCCTACCTCTTCAATTTCCTTAGTGAAGCATGGCAAAAAAAGTATAAATTATAATAAACTTATACAAATTCATTAAAATACCATATATAATGCATATATATGGGGGAAAATGTTTCTGGACAGGTAAATGTGGGGCAAGTCTATCTCTAAAACTATATCTAACAGAGTAAACAAGTAATATAAAATAATTCATCTCAAGAGAAATATATAATGATTAAAGGTCAATCTATGTATTTGTTTTATGCTTCTTTTTGTGTGTGTGTGTTTTTAAGGGCAAATCCAGCTGTGATCAGGGCTTTTTTCTGGTTCTGCACTCAGATATCACTTCCGGCAGGGATTGAGGGGCCATCCAGAGCAACAGAGATCTAACATAGGTTGTCTGCATGTAAGGCAAACACCTTACACATTGCACTATCCCTCAGGCCCTGTGTATGCTCCTCTATCTTTTCAATAATTACTGGAATAGTCACTTTAAGTAGCAAATAACTATAAAGATTTTGTTTTGTTTGGGGGCCATATCCAGATTCCTCAGGGCTTACTTCTGGCTCAGCTTTCAGAAATTGCTCCTGGCAGAGGGGACTGTATAGGATGCTGGGACTAAACCAGGGTCAGCTAGCTGCGTGCAATGCAAATGCCCTACCTGCTGTCTATCGCTCTGGCCCCAGAACTCTGAACATTTTAATGATGACAAAAATGTTAAACTCATTCTACTATAATTAATAAAACTATGGAAAGATTGCTAAGTACTGAATGGTTTAAAAATAATTTATGAAAGCATGCATATATGAATGACTCATGGAAAATTTGGATAAAGAGAAAGACACTGTCTATTAATTACCTCTCTTATTTCATTTTTAGCTTGCTGTATTTTGTCTGGTTTGTTAGCAACCATCATTTTTGCTTCAGTTTCACGTTTCTTGAGCAAAGTAATTTGAGCATCTTCCCATTTCTGCCAACACTTCATTCGATGGTCAAATACACCCTACAAGTAAATGATACAAAGCCAGTAAGCAAGGTTGCACTTTGAAATAGTTTTATAACACCAGAAGTGCTATAATGCTGAAAATAAAAATCATTTAGCTCGCATCTAGTATAATGAAAAAAGCATACTAAAACAAATATACTTAAAGTGAGAGGAAATAAATTTCCATATTTATTTAAAAAAATAACAGTGAATAAACAAATTTCAAGAGCTCAGAATCAAAACACCATACAAAATTCATCTTTTTATGTTATTCAATGTGGCTTGTTTTTGTTTTGGGGCCGCACCCGGCGGCACTCAGAGTTATAACTTCTGGCCCTGTGCTCAAAAATCATTCCTGGCAGGCACGGAAGATCATATGGGATGCTGGCATTCGAACCACAAACTGCCCTGTACCGGCTGCTTGCAAGGCAAATACTATGTGCTATCTCTCCACCTCCTACATGTGGTTTTATGATCAAATAAAATTTCTAAGTTTCACTGCATAGAAGAACAACTAGAAAAATGCTTGCATCATCTACATTAAAAGTTTCATTGCTAAATAGTAGCCAAAGAAGGTTTTGTTAAAAAAAAAAATGTTGGAAACATGACATCAATGAAAAAAGTGGAGAAAATTCATAATATGACAGGAAACTGAAAGCAAAAAGTCATCAGAGATTATGTATACAGCAAACAAAAAAAAAGCAATAAAGATTTATCAAAATGGGTTAGGGTTATGGGTTCACACAGATGGTGAACAGAACATTTTTCTAGTAAGTAGAATAGACAAAAAAAAATAAATTACCGTATTTGCCGGCATATAAAACGACTGGGCATATAAGACGACCCCCTAATTTTGCAGTTAAAATATAGGTTTAGGCCTATATTCACTGTATAGACAGAACGTTCCTGTGCTGCAACTGTATGTACCACAGTGAGCTAATCACAACAAGCAAAGGTTCACAGGTTCTACTGTAATAGACTTCCTCTCTGACTCTTGCCCATTGGAGCAGGCTTTTGACAGTGCAGATTCGGGTACAGAACATTGTCTAATTTGCATGCATCAAAAGTCTGCTTGGATTGGCTGAGTTAGAGAAGTGGTCCGAGCAGCCTTGCAGTGATTGGTGCTGGATCGAGTTGGAAAATTCGTTTTGTGGCAATATTCAGACAATTATCGTTTAGCAGCATATTGAAACATTTTTCAGGATATATTCGGCGTATAAGAGGACCTCCGATTTTCAGTTGACTTTTTTTTGTTTCAAAAGTCATCTTATATGCCGGAAAATACGGTAATAACAAAATCAGTCAAGTCTACACTACACTTATTTTTTTTTGGTTTTTGGCCCACACCCAGTGACACTCTGGGGTTACTCCTGGCTATGCACTCAGAAATTGATTCTGGGGGCCCGGGAGATAGCATGGAGGTAAGGCGTTTGCCTTTCATGCAAAAGGTCATCGGTTCAAATCCCGGTGCCCCATATGGTCCCCCGTGCCTGCCAGGAGCAATTTCTGAGCATGAAGCCAGGAGTAACCCCTGAACACTGCCGGGTGTGACCCAAAAACCTAAAAAAAAAAAAAAAAGAAATTGATTCTGGGTTGGGGAACCATGTGGGACATTGGGGGATCGAAATGCTGTGTCAGTGCATGCAAGACAAATACCCTACCACTTGCACCACTGATCCAGCCCCAACTCTACACTTCTTTAAAAGTTGCTACATGGAAGGATCTAGAGTATAATGCTAAAAAACATTAGTCAGAAAAGAGAGGCAGACCAAATGATCTCATGTGTGGGGTGTAAGGAAACATAGTAAGGAATGCCTTACAACAGAAACTGAGAAAGGATCTTTAATGGAAGCTTACCATGGAAAAAATAGGGAGGGAACTGGATTAAGGTAGGGAGATACTGAGAAAAGGACAATTGTTGGAGGGTGTGGTGTTAAACCACAGTGCCTAAAATTAAAAAAAAAAATACAGGGGGACAGAGATATCTTTCTATAGTGGTTAAGGCACTTGATGTCCATGTGACAGAACCATTCGAATTCTAGCAACCCACATGAGTACTCCAAGAGTGTCCCAAAGCATAGAGGAAGAAATAAGCCCTAAGCAACACTTGATGCTACCCAAAGAAAGAAAATCAAGGGAAGAGAATTATATGTAGAACTAAGAACAATTTGAAATCTATTTTTTAATATTGCAGAATGAAATTTAAATTTAAAAAGTTTACTTTTTTTTGCTTTTTGGGCCACACCCTGTGACGCTCAGGGATTACTCCTGGTTATGTGCTCAGAAATCACTTCTGGCTCAGGGACTATATGGGATGCCAGGAGATAGACCAAGGTCCTTCCTAGATTGGCCAAGTACAAGGCAAATGCCCTACCGCTGTGCTATTGCTCTGGCGCCAAAATTAAACTAAAAATTTTAACTGAACAGTTATCCCTCACCATAGATTAGAAAACTCAACTACTAAGTAGTGTGGCAAGATCTGGGGTGGGGGGTGGTGAGATACTCAAGAATTAGTCCTGGCAGTGCTCATGGAATACCAAGAATAGAACCTGGGTCAGATACCTTACCCACTGTATCATCTCTCTGGCTCCCCAAAAATAAAAACTTTTTTTCATGGTTGGGTAGAAGACATGGTGGGGTGGTAGTGGTAGTGCTGTACCCACAGACACATACTATGGCTTTCCTAAGCATTGTAGGGTATGGCCCTACAAGTCCTCCAGTAACAGAGCACTTGTACTGAACTACAGGCCTGGTTGCCTAAGTATTGGTACAAAGTGGCACCCAGAGACGGAGAGACTCCACCCACCACCTGCCAAAATACCCATCTTTAACTTGATATTAATAAACTTTAATACAGTGAGTAGGAGATCCAGTAAACAAATGATCAGATGCATATAGCCTATTTTTTAAATAAAGGCTTTGAAACAAATTGAGTTTCTTTATCTATATCTAGTTTTAAACCCGGCTGACTCTGGTTCAATCCTCAGCATCCCTCTCTGAGCACTTCCCAAAGTGGTTCTTGAAAGCAGAGTTGGGAGTAATTCCTGAGCACTGTCTGATATGCCCCCGTATCCCCCTGCTCCCCCCCCCCCAAAAAAAGTTAAGACTAACAAAGATAGATTATTTCAGAAATATTTTAGTTCTATAAGAATTAAAACAATTATCTTTCTATTCTTGAAACCCCATTGCACTTACGACCTCAGTTAAATCCCAGCATGCATAAGATATGGTCCCCCAAAACTCCTTGAGCACAAAGCAGAGTAAACCCTTAGCACCATGGCATGTGGCCACAAAGCGAAAAGTGAAATATAAACACCCAAAAGCTACCTATCATCCCATTACTTATAATTTCTCAACTTCTTTATATAGTAGACCTGGGCTAGGCTGAGTAAAAATTCAAATCTAAAGCAACTTAATTTATTGCAAATCATAATTTGATCCTATTCTCCTTAAATCTGTTAGCTGATGATACATTATGTCCAAGCGTGTTCCATACATGTAGAAATATATTAAGTGGAAAGGGATTCTTGTTCACATGAATTTGCAGTTCCCAAATTTAACAAAGTTAAAAGTATTGTTTCACTTTTTAATTCTAGCATCTTGCTAAGACAGTTTTGACTATGGTACATTATAACACATTTTATGTTAGAAAATATAACTGACTGCCCATAAATGAGGAAAGTTGTCTTTGAGTTTTACACTATCCATTTACATATTCATTATTAAACTATCAGGCCATTGTTGCCAGAGTCTCCCTAGATTAGATCTTATATGCCCATACTTTTACTTTTTATTATAAAACCTTTATTTAAGCACCATAGTTACAAGCATGATTATATTTGGGTTTCAGCCATAAACAGAACACCTCTCTCCTCCCTTCCCCAATGCAACGTTCCCACAATATCATTTAGCTCCTTTTTAGATCAACAGGGTTTGGGGACAGTAAAATGCTTATTTGCAACATCTTATGCTAAGTGGGAATTTTGGAATAAGTGACAGATATGAACTACTATCTATAAAATAAATTAATGCATACACCTGCCTATATATAATGAAATATATTTTATGCCATCTATTTTAACATTTTTAAAATAACTGAAAAAATCTTTACCAAGAATATAGAAAGTACTATTTAAGAGTAAATACAAGCAAAATGTTCACTTTACAAACCTAAATATGCAAGCAATATTCTGAAGAGCTCAGATTCCTATAATAATAACTATTGCAATTAGTTTGAGATTAAATTCATATGCAATACGTGTTCGGACTATAGGTTAAAATTAATTTTATTACCAATCTTAGCTGGAAAAAAAGATATGAAATAAGGCAAGGAAGATGTCACTAGCTTTCTAGATTTTTGAATTCAAAGGTGAAAGGTTTACAGTTCACTCCAATCCAAGATAACTCATGTTTTAATAAAGCTTCAAAGTTTTGAATGTTATCTATCTTCTGATATGAGATTAATAAAAAATAATGGTTAAGGTTAACTGAATATTGATGATACTTTTAGAATATTAATTTTTATTAGTATAAAGTATTACTTTTTCAACAAGTCTTGCTGATCTTTAAACATTAGTACGGATAACACAATTTATTATTTAAACTTGTCCCACCTTAGCTATAAACTTAAGTGTACTATAGTTTAGTATATACACAGAATGTTTGCTTATAATTCAAATTCAAGCTGAAGTCACCATTAAAAATTCACCATTAAAGCAGGTTTTTCCTGATTTTGTTCCAAGCTTATATAACTGTATGTTTTCATTCCTTTTGACAGTCCTTAGACCTTTTAAAGCAGAAATTCTAACTATTATAGGGAAAGAAAATATCAAGTTAGAATTACTATCTTTAAACCACCTTGCATGTGCTAGAATGGTACAGAATATAATTTATAAACTTAAATCATGCTTAAAAGAAAAGCAATTTCTTCTTTTAAGAAAACCACAGACATGAAAAAACTGGAGTGGTTTAAAATAAAGCTTACTTTCACAGCAGCAATAAGACGAATGTAGTCACTAAGCAGTTCTGAAAACATATAAAAGTCAGCAAAAGCTTGCTCTTGATGTAGCTGGTCTATCTTCTCCTCCACCTCTGCAAGCTGAGACAAAGCTCTAGATAAAGCTGTATGATCCTCAGAATTACCCAACATGGCAGCACTTTTAGCAAAGGCGGCTGTATTGGCTGAAAGTTCTGAAATAAAAAGATTCTTTTTTCAGTGTTCACTAATAAAGCTCTATTTTAAAAAATTTAACATATAACAATCATTAATATGTCTTAGGCATAATTGCCAACTGCTCAGAGCTCTAATGAAAATTAAGAAGCACTGCCAATGAAGGACCAGGAAATATGCTGATTATATTTAAAGCTTTCATATAATAATCTATCTCCCCCAAATGTTAAACCTATATCTAGTCCTAAAAATTCCTTTAAAAATTATAATCATTTGTAGGTAATAAATTTTTAATGAAAATACATTCTGGAAACACTTAGAATTGAGTTATACCACATTTTTGACCTTTACATTCTTATCAGTAAAAATGTTTTTAATAAAATTAGTTAGATAATAGAAAACAAGATAAAATATACCTAAAATTCACATAAATCTTATTTTGTTTTGTCACAATGTTCAATGGAATATTAGTAATTTCTAAGAATTTTTAAAGTATTTTTAAATATTACTAATCATATACTTTAAATAAAGAAAGCAAGATGTTTATATGATGGATTTTATCAATGGTTAAATATCACTACATATAGCAACTGTTTTGTTGCTTTACATTAAATAATGCTTTTTCAAAGAACCAAAAAACTGTTCCCTAAAAGATACAATACAAAAGCTATTAAAGTACTTTTAATAACAAGTATATTACAATTCTGTTTCTTTACAATTATCTTATTGAAATTTAATGTAAATAATAAAGTAGATGAAATGACTTATTTTAGAAAGCTAAATGTCTTTGTATTTTTCATAAATAATACTTCACAAAAAAATATATAGAATTAAGAATCTTTAAAGAAAACTCCAAAATGCCCCAGATTTTTAAATACTGTGATCCAAAAAAAAAAAAAAAACCCAAAAAGTGAAATTTCAGAGTTGGAAAAAAAATTCCAGATAGCTAGAGCAGAACAAGATAAAAGTTTCTGTTTTCAAACATCAATTATTGAATCTCATATTTTTAATCAATTACTAATAAGATATTTATATTTATTAATACATTTATTCAGTATATCTGTCCAACAGTTAATTCAAAATATACTTTCCTAAGCTATATTTCTATTTTTGAACTACAATTTAATTAAAATATTAAATAATAAAATTGAAGTAGTAAACATTTTATTATAGTCTATTTGTAATAACTTCAGAGTATTTATTTATAACAAACAAAATATTTGAACTCATATTGATAAACACATAAATAACAAAGCAAACCAACCTTTTCTATGACAGACCAAGGCTTCAACACTGGCATGAAGTTTTCTAAGTTGCTGATCCAGGTTTTCAAATTGCTGCTGCTTTTCTTCAAACCACTAAGAAAAACAAAAACAAAACAAAACAAAAGAAAAATGGAGTTAATTTAGCCCAAAAAACCTACTGCAAATCAGGTTACAATAGCAAACTCCATTCTCTGCTTTAAAGCAACAAATTAACCATGTATAACCATGGTAGGTCAACTGATGTGGCTGAGAACTAAACTCAATAAGCAAATTAATATCCTATTTTCTACTTGTACAGCTTTAAAATGCAATTGTTGAGCTCATTAATTCATCTCATTAGTCAAGTCGAAAAATCAGCTCTTACTGCATCCGATTCATTCATCTTGATTGTCATTTTGTTGACAGCGTCGGCAGCCTTGTTCACCATCCTCAATATTCCTGCTCCACTCAGAGCCTGCGTGTTAACTGCTCTAGGCAGCTGGAATTGAATGACAAATAAGGGCAAACAAACCGGTTAAAAGCCTAGAGGTTTAAGTGGGCACAAAAGGGAATGCCCTCCCCAACAAAAAGAAGAGAGAAACAAAAAAGAGGTTGTATTTTCTTCACTCCCACACATTTCAATAGTGAGATGTAATTTCTCAAATACACTACTTGTACATTCTCAGAGGAAAACTTGAAAAATAGAGTTTCTATTTGCTTTCCTTCTGCATGTTTACATTTAGATAGAACAACACTCCCTTTGTCAAAACATATTAAGAAATTGTCAAGCACCTTACCACTGGCTACCTGTTTGCAGGCAGAAATAAACTATGTATAAGGAAAGACAAAAATCTTGAGAAAATCTCTTATGTAAAGGACCTTTGATTCGAAATTTTCACCCCAATTCTAGGATTCAAGCAATGTCTTTAAGTCCCAAATAACAATGAAAGCACTAATGCTAAAGTGACCAAAATGCCCCAAGCATCTTCATTATTAAGAACAGCATGGCTGGGTAGCTAGAGATGTGACTTAGTGGTAGTGTTACACATGTACAAAAAGCCCTGGCAGGATTCAATGCTCAGCACACAAACAAGCCAAGTATGCTTACAAATTAATCTTTTAAGTCACATCTTTTTATCTGAAGATCTTAGAATCAGAATGTAGAAAACATACACATTCAACTCTCTAAAATGAGGTCTAAGTAAATCAACAAACCTAAAGAATAACTTGGAATACTCAGAATTAAGATTATTTATGGGTCATTCTTTTAAACCAACTTTTAAATAAAACCAACTTTTAAATATTCAAGAGGACTGATTATAATACAATTAATGTAAAAAATACATTCTACAGATAGTCAAGTAATTAAAGTTCAATAAAATACTAAGCAATAACAATTGCTTTAGCCCATCTATTAAATCATGTAATGAATACTCTTCGTAAATAATTATTCTACAAGCATACATGAGAACTTTTACGTAATAAAAACTTTAAATAGAATACCTCTGAACTTTCTAAGAACTGTCTTAAGTCAGGATCTTGTAGCAGAGTTGGATGCTTTACCGTTCTTTGAAGATACCTAGAATTAAGAAAATATTGCTTATTTATTAATAAGTAGTATTTAAAACTTATTTAACAAAAGAATACAAAATTTAAATTAGAATTTTAACAAAAGAAGATAAAAATTTAAAAAGACTAACTTAGCCTTCGAAAAACTCTCATGCTCCTCTTTTGAAAATTCATAAATGGGTAAAATAGAAACATGGCAGAAGAAAACAGGTTAAACAGCTTTACGCACTTGCATTTGTCAAATAATTTTAACCCTGGGAGTCATATGTTCCTAAATGGTATTATTTTATATATCTATATCTATACATATAGATGTTTCAAACAACTATTTTTATTGATATTATAAAACGGCATACCAACTTATTTTCCTTATTGATAAGGTTAAATAATCAGGGGTCAGAGTGGTGGGGCTAGAGGTAAGGCATCTGCCTTGCAAGTGCTAGCCTAGGACGAACTGTTGTTTGATCCCCAGGAATCCCATATGGTCCCACACAAGCTAGGAACAATTTCTGAGTGGATAGGCAGGAGTAACTCCTGAGCGTCAACAGGTGTGACCCCCAAAACAAATCAAAACAAAAAGGTTAAATAATCAAATCAGCTTTGGATCTACATAACAAAGATTAAATTTTCTTCTATATTTCTACTCTTTTGGGATGGTGAGCCACTCATAGAAGCACTCTACTCTTGGCTCTGTGCTCAGAAATCGCTCCTGGCAGGTTTAGGGTCCTTATGGGACTTGCAGGATCGAACTAAAGTCTGTCCTGGGTCAGTTGCGTGCTAGGCAAATATCTATCGCTGTGCTATAACTCCGGCCCCTATATTTCAACTTCTGGATTTGTTTTAGGGCTACACTCAGTGGTGTTCAAGGGTCATTTCTAGTAATATTGCGGTGTAAATCCAGGCTGGGCTACCTATATGCCAAAACATATGTTAAGTCCAATGAGCTATCTTTCTGATTCTGTATTTCTACTTTTAAGATTTTGCCATTTTTAGGGGTTGGAGCAATAGCACAGCAGTAAGATGTTTGCCTTGAATGCAGCCAACACAGGATGAACCTCAGTTTGAATCCTGGCATCCCATATGGTCCCCAAGCCTGCCAGGAGAAACTTCTAAGCACAGAGCCAGGAGTAAACCCTGAGCAATGCCAGGTGTGGCCTCAAAACAAAACAAAAGAAATTGCCACTTTTAAACAAATACATGCCATCCTTAGATGAAAGCATATAAGGTAATAATGAGAAAGAGAAAAACCCTAAGTTACTATAAACTCAATTTATTAGAAAAGCCACTCTAATGAAGGGCATTCCCACCACCAGTGTTTTGTCCTCCTTCCACCCCTGTTCCTGACATGCATCCCATATCTCCCACCTTTATCCCCCAGAATGCTACTGTATATGGTCCCTACTCTATAGCTTGTTGTAGATTGGGTATTTATTCTGTTGCTGTTGACTTTGGGTTTGGTATTCAAGTCATATCATTTTTATTTCCACTACTACATGTAGTACTATTATGTCTTACTCATTTAATTTCCTTTATTACATTTCTGTAGTAAGTGATCAGAAACTCCCCATTTTATTTATAAACTAAGCCTAAAATTAATGAAACTTCCATAAAGGTGACAATCTTTCCTACAATCAAATTTTTTGTGCATAATATCATTTATATCGAGATTCATTCTAAGTCATTAGCCCATATAAGATACTAATATATAAAGTCTGACATGTGCAATACAATCTACATTTTATACCTGCTGCCCATGTAGTCAAACAAAAAGTAACTTTTAATCCTAAAGGTTTAAGAAAAAGTTAATGAAATTTTACTTATAAAATATGCATAACACAAGATCTTCTCTAGTACTAATGAAGTAAGTTATTTCACTGTTTAGATGGCATATTAAAGCAACTATATATGTTGTTCATCTCTGTGCACACAACAGCAGGCCAAGTAGAAAGGGAAGACATATTCCAGTATTTCAAACCCAAAACAGCTTTCCAAAATTTTATTAAACTCATCAATATATATATATATATATATA